>CM010617.1:18645671-18763905 GCA_003430845.1 Xanthoceras sorbifolium | reverse complement strand
CTCTCTCTCCCCCTCTCTTACTTTCTCCCTATCTCCGGCGATCTCTTCTCCAACTCCCCATCTCTCTTTCTTTCATTTTCTTTAATGTTTTCTCTCTGTCTTCTCCCCATCTCTCTCACCCCTCTCTTATTTTCTCTCCATCTCCGACGATCTCATCTCATGGTGGATTTTGGTGATATTGTGGCGGCGGATTTTGGAGAGGAGAGAGGGACGGATTTTGAGAAATGTGTTTTGAAAGGTTTTGGAGTTTGTGGTGGCAGGAAGGGAAGAGAGGCAAGTTTTGGTGGTTTTGGGTTTTTTTTTTTGGATTTTATTTGGTGCGTTTAGGTGGATTTGGTTTTGGGGGTTTCGGTGTTTTTGGGAGAAAATATTAAGAGTGTGACATGAGAGGGAGATTGGGGTGGAGTTTGGCGAGAGAGAATCAGTAATGAAGGAAAAAAAAAAGGGTTGGGTATGGGGTAGAAAAATGAGTGTTTAAGTTAAAAAAAAGTGATTCTTTTAATATTCTTTTATATTTAATATATATACAATTACCTTCATGCCCTTATGGGCAAACGACCAACTCAGCATTGTAACATAATAGTAACGGTAGGGGGGATAATAGGGAATAGTTTTAAAGCATGGGGTAAAATGATGTATTTTCAAATCTCATGGGGGAAAACAATAATATCCCAAAAAATTAAAATATTTTTCACAACCATATCTCGTTCTTCTTAACATCTATACAAAAAATCTCATTAAGATTCATTAAATTTCATCATGGTGTGGATGAGTTAGACATAAAATGATTTGGACATGTTATCTGGTTGCATTTCAAATTTCTGTATCAACTAACACAAGCTACGTACATGGCAGAGCAATGTAAGTTATTTGTGTTAGTGATAATTCTATCATTCTTTTACATATTCTGGTGATTTAACTTTTTCCATGGATTACGTTCCTGTAGTGCAGCAAGCAAGCAACTAGATAGATAAAAACAATGATTATGTATCTATTGATTTTAAGAAGCTAGCAGATTCTTTGAGAGCTGAGTTTCTACCTTCTATCCCTTGTCTAAAGATTGTTGCATTTTTCGAGTTCCTTCTAATATTAGGATGTTAAATGAAAGTCTTTACACTCCAAAAATGGTCTCAATTGGTCCACTCCACCATGGTAGTAAAGAATTAAAAGTTATGGAAGAGCATAAATTAAGATATTTGCAACAGTTTCTACAACGAACTCGTATAAGCATAGAGGATTTTCTTTGAAGAAAATTTGCATAATTGTTATGCAGAAACCATAAAATTTGGAAGTGAAGACTTTGTGAAAATGGTTTTATTAGATGTTGTGTTCGTTATTGAGATCTTGCTACGACACAACCCTGGATTTGATAGCGTGGACCGGATATTTACAAGACCTGGAATGATAAAAGAAATCATATTTGACTTTATGTCCCTTGAAAATCAGCTTCCAATTTTCATTCTAGAAGACTTGTTTAAGATGGCAAATCCTACATTGTCTGAGCTTTACATTGGGTATTCCCTAAGTCAGTTTACACATTGTCCTTTCAAATATATATGTGAAGCTCTTTTGATACACGAAACTTTGTTAGAATCCTACTTTTCAAAAGCAAGACATTTTGTTGATTTGGTAACACTTTATCTTCAGCCACCAAAACGTGACGACACCAAAAGGCAAGTTGATTCTGAGGATGCACCAAGCGTAACGAAACTACACCAGACTGGAGTCAAGTTTGTGTTGGCATCAACTGATAAGAATTTGCTTGACATAAGATTTAATAAGGGCACTCTGGAAATTCCAAAGTTGGCGGTAGGTAACATGACAATACATTTATTAAGAAATTTCCAGATTTTTGAGGCATTACATTGTGATACTAACTACAACAATGACTTTAATATAATCCTCAATCGGCTTTTAAGCGATCCGAAAGATGTTGAGTTATTAACTCAAAACGGAGTTATTGGGAATTGGATTTTGAATAGTGAAGGGGTGTCAACACTTTTTCGACAACTTAGTAAAGATGCTAGAGTACAGTATAGTAATTTCTACTATTTTGGTATCGTTAAGGATCTAAAAGATTATTACAAATATCCAAGCCACAAGCGGAAGGCAAACTTGAAGCAAAACTATTTCAACACTCCATGTGCATCCATCTCTGTCAGTGCAGCTGCTTGTATACTTATACTCAGTTTCATACAAACTCTTTGTTCTATCTTTGGACTTAAATAGGGTTTTCTACTTATATTTGTTTTTGTTTTTGTTTTTGCTACGTTGATAAAAATAAAGACCGATCATGATATACTTATTATTGGTTGTATTATTTTTTACTGTTTATATATGATGACTGAAAATGCATGCAATCAACAGGTTTTCTTATTTTCTTACTTCATTTTAGAAACATATATGGCTGAGAATACGTTTTCATTATTTTTCATTTTTGAAAAACAAAAATCGCATTTGCAAAATATTAACCAACAAACCCTAGACCCTAAGTTTTCTAAATTTTTTCCTTTTAAAATTCCATTCTTATTTATAGTAACAAAAATTTAGAGTGTCTGTCCCATGGACCTAATAAGCTTAAAGTCAAACCACATATTAAAATGAAGAGAAATTGGAGACAAGTGAAAGCAATAAAACAGGAAAAGAAAAAAGGAATTCTTTGGGGATTGTCTTCTGGCTCTTTACTCAATTTTTGCACATGAAAACAATTATAAGAAAATCATTTAAAAAAAATAGCATTAATTGCATGCATTTTTCTCTAAAAGTCAACAGATTCAAATGTTTTGGTTTTGAGAAAGTGGAACAAGTACATACATCTATTGATACATTCTACATAGAATTGATTATTAAGCTGTTTCAAGATGGTATAAATAGTTTTGGTATTCTCAAGTATATGTAAATTTATTTATTTCTCTCTTGTAAAAAATAAAGTGCTTTTGTGCATGTTATTATAATGATGGCAATAATATATCAGAATCGCACAAAAATACAAATAATGTAAGAACATTGATCTCTGTTGGAAATTTCAACGCTTGAATTTTATCTTTAAAAGATGTTATCAGAAGAGTGATCTGTGTTGGAATGACTGCATGCCTCTAGCAAGATGAAATAAGAAAGTGTAAATTTGTTCCGATATTTGCACCAAAAAGTATAAACATGGATATATTTCTCAGAGCTCGCATTTGTATCAACTTCAACAATACTCCTAACTTGCAAATGTTACTGGTAAAGAAAAATAAGATGAAAGAAACAAGAATTTAATCACACAAACACAATCATTTACGTGGGAAACCCAAAACAGGAAAAAAACCACGGTGGTCAGGACGACGAGAGAAAAATATCACTATGTAGAAAATAGTTACAACTACACACTTAGTATTCTCTCTCTAACCCCAAACTCCTATTACAACCAATCTCACAGCTCTTAGGTGTCTCACAAATGTTTCTCAAATGTATATAACCAAAGAATAAGTCTCATATTTATAGGCAGATTATTTTGTGTATACACGCGCCTACAAACTGGCTGACTCCGGACAGCGCGTGCCGGCGCGTCCAACCTCTGATCCCAACGCTGTTTTTGCCGTTGTCTTTGGCTCGATCTCTTCTTTCTATCGGTTTTTGACTCGTCTCAATCGGATACCATTTGCTATACTTTCGCATTAGTTGAATTCGACTTGGTTACTTTAAGAATTCAAGTCAAAATCCTATCAACAAAAGAAGCCTGTCACGCTCCACGAACCTAGCTAGAAGAACTAAATCCAACATTCAACAATGAATTCTTACACTACAATTTGTGCAATGGCAGAGGAGTATGCGGAAAAGGTTCCAATCATAATTTTTGAATTTCTATTTCAATTGGCCTATTCTAATGATCGTTACTTGGCATATTATTCTATTCAATTTCAAAAAGAATTAAAAGTGTAGTCAATTGCATGTCTTCAATTCCACAGAAACATTACGATGAACAACTCTAGAAAATGGAGTCTATTTATCATTTTCTACGATTTGACCTATCACCATGCAAGTATGTAAAATTAAAGCAAAAAAGTACTAATTGCAATGACAAAAAACAAATACCCAGTTACAAGTGGTGGTTTCATCTTGAGCCCATTCATGCAACATAGTATGTCTCTTGCGTGCCTTATGTTCTCCATTTCACCCATTGTCCTCAGAACTTTCATGTACTGGAAATAACAACAAAAAAACACATATTAGTTAAAATAAAAAATAAAAAATCCCAAATAACAAGTGTATAAATATCTATATAAATAAATGCCTGAACATGAATGTCTAATTGGAAGGGTTGTTACATAAACAAGATATTAGAAATGAATTGCATGAAGATTAGAAACTTACTTATGGAACACCGCAGCATGAACTCCTGGATATCGCACTACCAACCATGATGCAAATTTACATGCATTTTCCTATATTTTCGGAAATCAAACAGAGCTAATAAACATACAGAGATAGGCTTAGAACTTTCAAAGATATAATTATCAACAATTCAAAGAATAAGGGTACATGAGAACAAGAAAGGGACATGGAGATCAAATTAAGTATTCAATGGTTACGATACCTGTAAAGAAACCATAAACAAAAGGTTGATAACTGAACACACTACAAAAAAATGTTATATTTGCCATGACTTTTTGGCCGCGGATGTTAATCCGTGGCAAATATTAAAAATTTTGAATCTTTTGCCGCATATTTTAAGCCAACTTGGTTTTTGCCGCGAATATTCCGCGGTAAAAGGGTTTTTGTAACAGTTATCACTCACGGTAAAACTTTTTGCCACCGCAATATTTGAAACCCCTTTTGCCACGAATTACAACATATTTCCTCCACGGCAAAAGGTCATTTTTTTTTTTTTTTTTTTTTGTAGTGACAAGATCTACCAGCACATACCTTCTCAGCATCCCCTCTCAAAAATGGCAACATCAAGTAGTGATAAAGAGGGTTTGGTATTGCTCAAAGCTTCAAATGGGTAGTGACACAAGTATGGCAAACAGACTCAAATACATTGCAGGTACAGACCCCCTCTCGAACATGACAGCATTAAGTGTAAGCACAAACTTTCTGAATAATTCACTGCTGGTCACTGCTAGCAATTTAGAACTGTCAGTAGCAAACAAAGTGATGTTTTACAAGACACAATTCTTCATACTTGAACATAAATGACTAATTTGAAGCAAGCATCACAGATAGCAATAAATTATATACTCTGCTATAAAGAAGCAACAATAACCAGAGAATTCCCCTCAACGCTTTCACATAAGTTGGTCAAAAGCAATAATAAGCATTTAAATTCCAGATTCAGTGGAGGAAGAAGCCAACTTAAGAGGATTAGGATCCTCTCATAACCTAAGTTTTTCCTAAACTTTTACACAAAATCCTAACCATTAAATTGGTTATGTGCCACGTGTCATCAGATGTGTAAAAACTTTTTAAAAAGAAAGAGAATAGAACATAAAATCCTAACTATTAAATTCACATGTCTTTAGATCTGTAAAAGTTTAGGTGGAGAGGATCCTTATCCAACTTAAGAATGCTTGGCAAGTCAAATACACAATAAATTACAGCACCCACTCTCAATCCAAAATAAATTGTGCCAATTCTGATGGCCAGAGCTAGAATTATTGTCATTTGTCAATAACAACTTGACTTGTTTATAGTACCTGACATACAATGACGGCAATAATATCACAATCATGAAAATACAAGATATTAGACATAAAATTGTATGAGGATGAAAAATTTACCTTGCTACCCGCCACACTTCTTAAATACCACAACATTACTTGAAGACAGTACCAAAGCATATCTACTGCAAGTATTTACTGTTTCAAATGACTAAAGATTTTGAATTTTCTATATCAATCTATTTTACAATAGACACTAACTAAGAATATATACACAAAAGAGAAAAACACTATCCCTTAGAAGTAAGGATTGGATTGTGACAAGAGCTGACTATTTAACAAAAATATTGACTTATTTACTCCCTAATTACTCGGTATTCAACACCCCCCCTCAAGCTGGGCAGTACATGTTGATCATACCCAGCTTGGAACACAACCCTTCAAAAGATGCTCTAGGTAGAGCCTTAGTAAACACATCAGCTGTCTGAGAATTAGTAGGTGTGTAACTTATCTTAACAGACCCTGCTTCTATTTTTTCTTTGATAAAATGCCGGTCTATCTCCACATATTTTGTTCTGTCGTGATGAACTGGATTCACAACAGTTTCATTGGCTTAACCATAGAAACTTTGAGTTCATTTAGTAGTCTTTGCAACCAAATTCCCTCACAAATTCCATGAGCCATTACTCGAAATTCCGCTTCAGCACTGCTACGAGAGACCACAGACTGTTTCTTGCTCCGCCAAGTGACCAAATTACCCCAAACATAGGAACAATACCCTGATGTAGATCTCCTGTCTACCACTGAACCAGCCCAATCTGCATCTGTGAAGATTCTAACACCTCTATCCTCACTTTTCTTGAAACATATACCTTGTCCTGGTGTCATATTCAAATACCTTAGAATTCTCAATACTGCTCCCATATGTTCTTCATTTGGACTGTTCATGAATTGACTAACGGTGCTCACCGGGAATGCAATATCCGATCTAGTGTGGGACAAATAGATTAGTTTTCCCACCAACCATTGATACCTTCCTTTGTCTACAGGTGGACTTTCTTCTATGGGACCTAACTTCGTAGTATAGTCCATAGATGTATCAGCCAGCTTACATTCTGTCATCCTAGTTTCTTTGAGAAGATCCAGGATATATTTCCTCTGATTTATGCAAATCCCTGCTTTTGATCTTGCAAATTCCATTCCTAAGAAGTATTTCATACTTCCTATGTAACACTCCTGACCCAACCCGTCTGGGTCGACCCAGGAAGCGCTACCAGGTTTTCAAAACTTGACTTGACGCACTTTATAATTTGAAAACCATTGAAAATCAAAATAAATTATATTTTTTTTTAAATGCTTTTCTAGTGAGCCCATTCAAAACTTGTTTTGAAAAATTTTGCCAGAGTTTTCTCCGTTTTTCTGATTTTCCAAAAATCTTGTTTCCAATAAAAACTCAAATAACATAAACATCAACACTTCAAATTCATTTATCAATTAATTGCGCACCCTGCCGTATAGTGCGACTTTACATTTTCATATAAAACAATTCATAATTTAATATTTACAAATCTTTGAAAACAAAAATATAAACCATGAAACAATTATTTACAAAACATAAATATATCACATTTACAAACTTCTGTATATGCATGTTTAACTAAATATAGTATACAAAAGTATTAACTACCCAAAGATATCGTGACTCTGAATCTTCAATCTGCAGCTACCTCCTCTCTATTCTTTTTCTCCTTTTGTATTCCTGTTACCTACGCGTGATAAAATCAACGCGCTAAGCATATAGCGTAGTGGGTGTACACTAAACTCATTTATCAAAATCATTAAATAAATTTCAACATAAATATAAACAAGATATAAGATACGAACAATTTACTATTTAAATCAATTTATAAATTAAACCATAAAAAATCAATTTTCGAAATTCGTTTATAAACAATTTATCCAATTTCATTTCTATCCTGGCCCTTTGGTATACTCAACATAATTTCAGGACTGGAATACGGGTCTAATCTCTGTAATATCGGTGTGACGTCCGGGGTTGCCCCGCAACAACAGTCACTGGTATCGGTGTGATTGTCCGGGGTTGCCCCGCTATAACAATCACTGGTATCGGTGTGACGTCCGAGATTGCCCCGCAACAACAGTCACTAGTAATAACAGTGCAATACTGCTGAAATAACCCAGCTGGTATACCAACCTCCTATATCCGTTTTCTATGTCCAAGTATCCTAGGGCCGTTTCAATACAAAATTTTCTAAGTTTCATATCAATTCACTGTATTCATTTCGAGATAAACAACTGTAATTTACAAAACAAAATTTAATTCAACAAATAAAATTTTCAGACAATATTCGTAAAACATATGTATTTGATTTCTTAAAAATTATACGATTTGTTTCCTACGATATTTTGTAACAATTCATTTCAACATAATCGAAATACGATCGAATCAAAATATTCAAATAAAGAAACGTATAAACATATATTTATCAAAACACTCAAAACTCTCAGATTCAAATAAAAAACACAAAATAAAATCACAAGGGTTTCGAAAAGAAGTGTACACTAACCTTGATACCCTTTTTACAACAGTTTCTCTTCTAGGTTTCCTTTTTCCTTCTCTTTTTCTCCTTTTCTTCTCCTTCTCTTCCTTTCTTCTTCTTCCTCTTCTCTTCTTCTTCTTCTCTTCTTCCTCTTCTCTTTTTCTTCTTCTTTCTCTCTCTTCTTTTCTCTCTCTTTTCTTTCTTTTCTTTTTCTTTCTTTCTTTCTCTCCTCTCATTCTCTCTCTATTTTTCAGGTTTGCTTCCTTGTGAAGCTTCCACCGCCTCTTATTTTTTTATAAAAGTTTGGTCATCGCGACCTGTGGTCGCGCCACCTGGTCGCGTTACTCACTGGAGTGATTTCAGCGCTTTCATCGCGATCAACCATCGCGGTGTCTGGTCGTGATGTTGGTCGCGTTACTCACTGCCCAAAATTAACATTTTCACCGCGAGCTGCTCAGCGCGATCTCTGGTTGCGGTGACTGGTCGCGGTGCTCACTGTCTAAAATCACCATTTTTCACCGCGAGCTGCTCATCGCGATCCCTGGTCGCGATATTCACTGCCAACTTTTTTCTTCTCTTTCATGCATTATTTCTGGACCGCTCCACCTGGTCCACCTGGAAACCTTAAAAATATACATACATTTAATTACATTTTCCACCCATCAAATCATAAATATCATATTTACATATTCAAAATTCATTCAACCATACTTTTCATATTTATTTGAAATTAGGGATGTTACAATTCTTCCCCTCTTAAGAAATTTCGTCCTCGAAATTTACCTTATTCGAATAACTGTGGATATTGCTGTCTCATTGTTTCCTCACTTTCCCAGGTAGCTTCTTCTACATTATGATTCCTCCAAAGGACTTTCACCAGTGGAACTCTTTTGTTTCGTAGTTCTTTAATTTTCCTATCAAGAATTTGCACTGGTTCCTCCTCGTACGTTAGGTCTGGTCGGATTTCAATACTTTTAGCCTGGACTCTGTGGGAAGGATCAGATCTGTATCTCCTCAGCATTGATACATGAAACACATTGTGAATCTTTTCTAATTCTGGAGGTAAAGCCAGTCTATAGGCTACTGGTCTCACACGTTCAATGATTTCATATGGGCCAATAAACCTAGGACTTAACTTCCCTTTTCTGCCAAATCTGAGCACTTTCTTCCACGGAGATACTTTCAGGAAAACTTTTTCACCGACGTCATATTCTATCGCCTTCCTTTTCAGATCCGCATATGATTTCTGTCGGTCAGATGCAACTTTCAGTCTTTCTTTAATGATCTTCACCTTCTCCTCAGTTTGTCGAATCAAATATGGGCCTACTAACCTGTCTTCTCCCAACTTTATCCAGCATACAGGTGTCCTGCATTTCCTTCCATACAGTGCTTCATATGGTGCCATAGCTATACTTGATTGGTAACTGTTATTGTATGCAAATTCTATTAATGGGAGGTGATCCGCCCAACTCCCTTCAAAATCAATTACACAACTCCTGAGCATATCTTTAAACACCTGAATTACTCTTTCTGATTGTCCGTCTGTCTGCGGATGGAAGGCTGTATTGAAACTCAGTCGAGTACCCAAAACTTCTTGAAACTTCTTCCAGAACCTGAATGTAAACCTCGGGTCCCGATCTGTTATTATGGATGCAGGCACTCAATACAATATGACTATTTCTTTTATGTACAATTATGCCAGTCGATCCAGGGAATAGTCAGTTCTGATAGGTAGAAAATGTGCTGACTTCGTCAGTCAGTCCACTATTACCCATATTGCATCATGTTTACTCCGGGTGAGTGGTAATCCCGTGACAAAGTTCATTGTAATGCGATCCCATTTCCACTCAGGTATTGATATCGGTTGTAACAATCCTGATGGAACTTGGTGTTCAGCTTTCACCTGCTGGCATGTCATGCATTTATTCACGAAATCCACCACATCTTTCTTCATCCCAGACCACTAATACTGAATCTTTAAATCTCTGTACATCTTTGTGCTACCTGGGTGCATTGAGTACGGACTACTGTGTGCCTCTGTCAGGATCATCTTTCTCAATTCTTTATCATTTGGAATACAAATCCTGTCTCTAAAACACACAATACCATCATTTCTAATTGTGAAGTCCGGATGCTTCGCCTCTGGAATCTGTCCACATATCATCTGAATTCTATCATCCTATTTCTGTTTTTCTGCAATCTGCTGAATTAAACTTGGTCTGCATCTCAATTTGGCTACTAATGCATTGTCTGGATTCAACTGTAATTGCACATTCATAGCCTTTAAAACAAATAATGTTTTTCTACTCAAAGCATCTACTACCACATTCGCCTTTCCTGGATGGTAGTCAATCACACAATCATAGTCTTTGATCAACTTCATCCATCGTCTCTGTCTCAGATTGAGCTCTTTCTGAGTAGGCAGATATTTCAGACTCTTTGATCTGTGTATATATAGCATTTCTCACCATACAAGTAATGCCTCCATATTTTCAAAGCAAATACGATGGCTGCAAGTTCCAGATCATGTATAGGATAGTTCTGTTCATGAGTTTTCAACTGTCTGGACGCATATGCAACCACCTTGTCTTCCTACATCAATACACAACCTAAACCATGGTGTGAGGCATCACTATAGATCACAAAATCTTTACCTGAAACAGGCTGAATCAGGACTAGAGTCTCAACTAGCATCGTTTTCAATCTGTCAAAAGCTGTCTGGCATCTGTCAGTCTAGCCAAATCTGACATTTTTATGCAATAGTTTGGTCAACGGACTTGCTATGGATGAGAATCCTTTCACAAACCGTCAATAATAACCTGCCAAGCCTAAGAAACTTCTAACTTTTGCAACATTTCTGGGAGGCTTCCATTCCACTATTGCTACAATCTTTTTAGGATCTGCCTTAATTCCTTCTGC
Organism: Xanthoceras sorbifolium; assembly: GCA_003430845.1. NCBI lineage: Eukaryota > Viridiplantae > Streptophyta > Magnoliopsida > Sapindales > Sapindaceae > Xanthoceras > Xanthoceras sorbifolium. Next base: position 18,752,783 of record CM010617.1, on the reverse strand, counting down.
TGACACAATGTGGCCCAGAAATGCAATCTCGGCCAACCAAAACTCACATTTACTCAGTTTATCATACAGTTGCTTCTCCCTCAGAATCTGCAATACTACTCTGAGGTGCCTGTCATGGTCCTCTGTCGTCTGTGAGTATACCAGAATATCATCAATAAATACTACCACAAACTGATCCAAGTATGGTCGGAATATCCGGTTCATCAAATCCATAAAGGCTGCAGGTGCATTTGTAAGCCCAAATGGCATCACTACAAATTCATAATGTCCATACCTGGTGCTGAATGCAGTTTTCAGAATATCAGAATTTTTTATTCTCCACTGATGATACCCCGATCTGAGATCTACCTTTGAAAAGACACAGGCTCCTCTCAGCTGGTCAAACAAGTCATCGATTCTAGGCAACGAATATTTATTCTTGACAGTAAGTTTATTCAGTTGCCTATAATCGATACATAATCGCAGTGACCCATCTTTCTTTTTCACAAATAGTATTGGAGCTCCCCACGGGGATACACTAGGTCTAATGAAGCCCTTATCCAGTAATTCCTGTAACTGTATCTTCAGTTCTTTCAGCTCTGCTGATGCTATTCTGTAAGGAGCTATAGATACTGGTGAAGTACCTGGTACCACATCAATCACAAACTCCACTTCTCTCTGAGGTGGCAAACCAGGAAGCTCCTCTGGAAATACATCTGCGAAATCACACACAGTGGGTATATTCTGAATTTTAGAATCAACCTTTCGAGAATCAACCACTTGAGCCAAATAAGCTTCACAACCCTTTCTGATCAGTTTGCAGGCTGTAGTGGCTGAAATGACACTGGAGAGAAAATTCCTCCTTTTACCAACCATAGTGATTTATGTGCCGTCGACTGTTCTGAGTGTTACTCTTTTCAATTTGCAGTCGATCACTACCTTGTATCTAGTTAGCCAATCCATGCCTAGAATAACATCAAACTCATGGAATGGCAACTTCATCAAATCCCCTGGAAATTCATATTCCTGAATCCGAATAGGACAATTTCTATACACACAATTCACCACTACGCTTTGGCCTATCGGATTGCTAACTAACACATCATACTCAGTAGGTTCAGTTTTCAAACTTCGTTGTTTCAACAATGCATCACATATATAAGAATGAGTAGAACCTGAATCTATCAATGCAATAACTGTAGTATCAAAGATAGAAACAATACCAGCTATCACGTCTGGCGCATCCTTGTCTTCCTGAGCCCTAATACCATAGGCTCGTGCAGGAGCTCGACTATCTGGTCTTGCCACTGATTCTAACACCCCTCTATGACTACCACCTTCAGCTCCTGCCTGACTGGGCCTCCTACCTCTGGAAGTAGTAGGGGCAGATCTCTCTGGTTGCTCAACAGGGATAGATCTAAGCTGTGGGCAATCCCTCAGAAAATGATCATGGGATCCACATCTCAAACAAGCTCCTGTGATCTTCCAGCATTCCCCAGGATGTCTTTTTCCGCAATGTTCACACAATGCCAAGGCTGGTCCCCTAGCTGCACTCCCAGGGGTACTGGCTATCGAGGTTGCAGACTGACCTTGCCTGGCTGTGGGTATGGGCCTCTGTGACTGCGTCGGACCACTAGACTGCAGTCCCTTAAACTTCTTATTCTGTGGCTGATACGAGCTGGATTGCCCTGCTCCCCTTCTCTGTTGACCTCTGTCTCTTCTGGCCTGCTCTTCTTTCTTAATTCTTTCCACATTCAAAGCTGCAGAAACAAGTCTGGTAAAATCAAACTCAAAGGCGGCAAACTGTAGGCGGATATAGTCATTCAGCTCATCTTCAAACCTTCTGCACTTGTCCGCTTCTGTGGCCACCATATCTCAAGCATATTTACTCAACATGACAAATTCTCTCTCATACTCTGTCACTGCCATCTGCCTCTGCGTAAGGTTGGTAAATTCTCTCTTCAAATTATCCAGATAAATGCGACTGACATATTCCTTCGAAACTTCTTCTGAAACAACTCCCAATTCTCGCAGAAGCCAGAAAACACACAGAGCAGAAAAGAGAAAGGAGAGACCGAGGAAAAAGAAAGAAAAAGAAAGAAAAAGAAAGAAGAAGAAAGAAAGAAGAAGAAAGAGAAAGAAGAAGAAGAAGAAGAGAAGAGGAAGGAAAGTGTAGGTGAAGGAGAAAAGGGAAAGGAAAAAGGAAAAAGAAAATCGTGGAACCGCGATTTGACGAACGAAAAACGGTATCCAGGTAGGTGTACTTTCGTTTTCGGAATCTTTACGAAAAGTATTTCGTTATCGTTTTCGTTTTCGTTGAAATTTCTCGTTTTCGATTTTCGTATGAAAATTGTTTATTTTATATGAAAAATCGATGATTGATATATCTATTGTTGATTTTGGAATGATTTTATGATAGATTGCATTTTGATCGTGTTTTCGAATATTTCGATTTCGTTAAAAATACTTGATTTAGATTTTCGTATAACTATTGATTATTTTTTTTAAGAGTATTGTGTGAATTGTGTGTTTATTGAGTAACTATTGTTTATTGAGTAACTATTGTGAAATCTATTGTGAATCTAGTTTATCGGAAACGGCCCTAGGATACTTAGACATAGAAATGGATATAGGAGGTTGGTATACCAGCTGGGTTTACTGAGCAGTACTGCGCCGCTATTGATTGCTATTGATGATTATTATGTACCTCCTCATGGATTCGTCCAGAGGCAGGGAGACACGTACCTCCTCAGGATTCGTCCTGGGGGTTGGGAGCCACGTACCTTCCTAAGGATTCGTTCCTGGGATAGGGAGTTATGTACCTCTCTATGTTCCGTACCCACGGTCCTAGAGTAGGGAGATACATACCACTCTTAGGATTCGTCCTAGGGTGGGAGTTTGACCCATATTCCAGTCCTAGTATGTTGAGTATTCTAGCGGGCCAGATTTGTAGTGAATTGAGAAGTGAATTGAATGATTGTCTTAACTGATTTTATATGTTGATCCATTTGGTGAAATTAAAGTGATTAAAACTGTTTTATGGTTTGATTTTGTAAATAAATTGATTTGTAAATGATTAGAATTGAAATACATATATATATATATATATATATATATATATATATATATATATATATATATATATATATATATATATATATACTGTGATTTATTTCTGGTTAAAGGTTATTTATGATTGTTTTTCATATTTGAGTTTAGTGTACACCCACTAAGCTATATGCTTAGCGCGTTAGTTTTGTTTCTAACGCGTAGGTACCAGGGATCCGGAAGAGGCTAAAGACTGAAGAGAGAGAGAGAGTTGCTGACAGAGTCCCAGAGTTATCACAGTTTGGTAGCTATATTGTTGTCATATGTATATATTCTGAAAGCATGCATATACAGAGGATTTGTAAATATGTTTCGTAATATGTTTTGTAATTAAATATTTTATGATTTCTGTCTTTTATTACTAGAATGTTTGTAAATATTGACTTCTGAATCGTTTTATTTTATAAATTGATTGAAAGTTCTGTCCTCGGGCCGCACTGACTGTTTAATGGAGATTCACCATTGGTAGGCATCCTCCTGCAATAGAGATACTGCACACTCTAATCTTTCTTCAGGTGTACAGTGCATCTACTCTAAGATTCTTTCTGTCCATTCACACTAATATTCTGCTGCAGATGCATCCTCATCTTTTCTGCCATGAAAATCAGTCGGTCTGTACTTGGCCAAGCGTTCAATGGCTGACCTTCGTGGCGCTGCTCTAGCCACATTTTGAAAGAATTCAGCCATTTGCTGCATAAATGCTGGCTGACCTTGAACTTCTAGTCCAGCCGCCTATTGGGCTTACTGATTCTCTAGATGCTCCCCCAACCACGCTGGCGGGACTTTCAGATCTATCTCCACTTCCTTCCATTTTTTTTTATCCTATATAAGACAGAAGAGAGGTCTGCAAATTAGAGTCGCATACTCCTATAGGTACCTTTATACAATGCATGCATATACAGACTATTACTCTTTTGGTCCAGAAACGCCTAAACCGCGCTCTGATACCATTTAAATGTAACACCCCCTGACCCGACCCGACTGGATCGATCCAAGGAGCTTTACCGGGTTTTCAAAACTTGACTTGACTCACTTTATAATTTGAAAACTATTGAAAATCAAAATAAATTATATTTTAAAATGCTTTTCTAGTGAGCCCATTCAAAACTTGTTTTGAAAAATTTTGCCAGAGTTTCCTCTGTGTTAGGTGGAGTATTTTCTAGGTTGGCTAATTCCGTGCAAAACACTCTTTTGTTGTAATTGTGTTTGGGAGCTTTCGTTGAAGGCATCAAGATCATTGATTCATTTGGTAAGTTGCTCTCAATCTCACAAAGGTTTTTAAGATCTCACACACTCACAACATATCAGTCATTGTGTTTATAGGCATCTCATTCATCATTGATATGGTCTATGGTACATAGTTCATTGTATTGCATTCATATGGTATGTTCTGCAAATACATACTATAGATGGTCCTATATCTCCACCTTCCTATTCGAATTGCAACATGTGTTCTGCATGAAAGTTATTGACCTATGTGAGTACTTACCTCTGTAAGTTTTGCAGAATTTTCTAGGTGGCACCTCACTAGATATTAGATAGTAACCGGAAATAGATCAGTGCTGGAAAAATAGGGGAGACAGTTTTTGTGTGTCATTTATGTGGTCCAATATGTCACCATTCCTGTCCGAATTTTAAATGGCGTTCTTCATGAAAGTTGTTTATATATGTGTTTCCTTTCTTCTGTAATTTTTGTAGAATTTTTTGGGTGGCGCTTCGCTAGATAATATCTGAAAACCGGACATAGGTCAGTGCTGAAAAAACAGGGGAGACAGTTTTTGTGTGTCATGTATGTGGTCCAATATGTCCCCTTTCCTGTCCAAATTTTAACTGGTGTTATTCATGAAAGTTGTTCATATATGTGTCTAATTTCTTCAGTTAATTTTTCAGAATTTTATGGGTGGCCTTTCTCTAGATATTAGCTTGAACCCGGACATAGGTCTGTATAGAAAACTGCACCCGACCCGTTTTATGTGGCAACCCGACCCGTGGCTCTTCCTATATAAAGGCCACTTCGTTTTTTTTTCAGAAAGAGATAAAAAAAAAAAAGAACCCTAGCAGCTCCCTCTCTTTATACTCTCTCAACTCCAATCTCTCAAAATTCATCCAATCTCTCTTGTATGTCCATGGAATCAAATTAGAGACTTGTGGTAAGTTTGTTTCTTGTTTGTTCAAGTTGTTTTATGATTCATTTCATTTAAATATCTTTGTTGTTCTTGAATGAGAGTTAATGGAGTTTTATAGATATTAATTGAATGAAAGCTTGTGGGTTTTGTGTTTAATGCATGATAAGGCATTTAGGAAGTTAAATTAGTACCTAGATAACTTGATGTTGTGATTTAGAGTGCATTTATCTTGCTTGAATGAATTAAACATCTATCTCACATGTGTTTAGTGGATTGGTACTAATCTAGGTTGGATCAAGAGTGTTAGTTGTTGTTATAATAATTTACTTGTTGCTAGAATCCCATTCATATAAACATGTTGGCTGCCTTGTAGAGTTCATACATTGAATATATTTGTTTCATGACTTGAAAGTGTTGAATTTGTTGCAAAATTTGTTAGGTCTTGAAATGTGTTTAAGCTAAGTGTTATTTAAGTAGATTGTGTGCACTAGTTCACTTAGCATCATAGGTTGTATTGATCATGCATCCTAATTATATGTTCATGCATCATTGAACACTTAGACCATAATCCTTTGTGTTGTTGGAAGAGCTTGGGTGACTTTGGTGAAGTCTTGTGAACAAGCTCAAGGTTTGCTTCTTGTGGAAAAGTTGCATTTGTGTGGAATTTCACTAGTTGGTTCTTGCGAGACGATAGGTGTAGGTTCACGCCAATAGAGTTTGAATTCTAGGATAGCTTGAGGATATACGTTTAGTCACCTAGTGGATCTTGCGAGATCATTAGGGAAAAGGCCTGCGGGTAGACTAGAGTGTGATAGTCCAAGAGGAGTGAGTCCTTGTAATTTTAACTTGAGGGTGTACTGCATTTATCACTAGTGGATTGTCCGTTAAGTGGTCCAAGAGTGGTCCTCGTGATTTTTGATCCCTTGTTGGAAGGGGTTTTCCACGCTAAAATTCTTGTATTGATTTTGTTTATCTCTTCCGCATTTGTTATGTGTTTATAATTGTTGAATTGGTCTAATTAAGTTGTTGGTAATAAAAAAATTGGGTAAGAACCTATTCATCCCCCCTCTAGATTCATATTAGACCGTTGCACTTAAACTTTCACTCTGTTTTTCTAATTTTCCAAAAATCCTGTTTCCAATAAAAACTCAAATAACATAAACATCAACACTTCAAATTCATTTATCAATCAATTGCGCACTCTGCCGTATAGTGCGACTTGCCAAACATTTTCATATAAAACAATTCATAATTTAATATTTACAAACCTTTGAAAACAAAAATATAAACTATGAAACAATTATTTACAAAACATAAATATATCACATTTACAAACTTCTGTATATGCATGTTTAACTAAATATAGTATACAAAAGTATTAACTACCCAAAGATATCGTGACTCTGAATCTTCAATCTGCAGCTACCTTCTCTCTACTCTTTTTCTCCTTCGGTATCCCTGTTACTTACGCGTGATAAAATCAACGCGCTAAGCATATAGCTTAGTGGGGATACACTAAACTCATTTATCAAAATCATTAAATAAATTTCAACATAAATATAAACAAGGTATAAGATAAGAACAATTTACTATTTAACTCAATTTATAAATTAAACCATACAAAATTAATTTTCGAAATTCGTTTATAAATAATTTATCCAATTTCATTTCAATCCTGGCCCTTTGGTATACTCAACATAATTTCAGAACTGGAATACGGGTCTAATCTCTGTAATATCGGTGTGACGTTCGGGGTTGCCCCACAACAACAGTCACTGGTATCGATGTGATTGTTCCGGGATTGCCCCGCTACAACAATCATTGGTATCGGTGTGACGTCCGGGATTGCCCTGCAACAACAGTCACTAGGAATAACGGTGCAGTACTGCTGAAATAACCCAGCTGGTATACCAACCTCCTATATCCATTTTCTATGTCCAAGTATCTTAGGGTCGTTTCAATACAAAATTTTCTAAGTTTCATATCAATTCACTGTATTCATTTCGAGATAAACAACTGTAATTTACAAATCAAAATTTAATTCAACAAATAAAATTTTCAGACAATATTCGTAAAACATATGTATTTGATTTCTTAAAATTATACGATTTGTTTCCTACGATATTTTGTAACAATTCATTTCAACATAATCGAAATACGATCGAATCAAAATATTCAAATAAAGAAACGTATAAACATATATTTATCAAAATACTCAAAACTCTAAGATTCAAATCAAAAACACAAAATAAAATTACAAGGGTTTCGAAAAGGAGTGTACACCAACCTGGATACCCTTTTTACAACAGTTTCTCTTTTACTTCTCTTTTTCTCCTTTTCTTCTCCTTTTCTTCCTTTCTTCTTCTTCCTCTTCTCTTCTTCTTCTTCTCTTCTTCCTCTTCTCTTCTTCTTCTTCTTTCTCTCTCTTCTTTTCTCTTCTCTTTTCTTTCTTTTCTTTTTCTTTCTTTCTTTCTCTCCTCTCGTTCTCTCTCTATTTTTCAGGTTTGCTTCCTTGTGAAGCTTCCACCGCCTCTTATTTTTTTATAAAAGTTTGGTCATCGCGACCTGTGGTCGCGCCACCTGGTCGCGTTACTCACTGGAGTGATTTCAGCGCTTTCATCGCGATCAACCATCGCGGTGTCTGGTCGTGATGTTGGTCACGTTGCTCACTGCCCAAAATTAACATTTTCACCGCGAGCTGCTCAGCGCGATCTCTGGTCGCGATGACTGGTCGCGGTGCTCACTGCCTAAAATCATCATTTTTCACCGCGAGCTGCTTATCGCGATCCCTGGTCGCGGTACTTCACTGCCAACTTTTTCCTTCTCTTTCATGCATTATTTCTGGACCGCTCCACCTGGTCCACCTGGAAACCTTAAAAATATACATACATTTAATTACATTTTTCCACCCATCAAATCATAAATATCATGTTTACATATTCAAAATTCATTCAACCATACTTTTCATATTTATTTGAAACTAGGGATGTTACATCCTAGATCCTTGATTTCAAATTCCTTGGCTAGAAAGGACTTCAACTTCTGAATTTTCCTCCTCACTATTACCAGTCATAATCATAGCATCCACATACACAATGAGTATAGTAATAACACCTGCGGCATGATGAACAAACAAGGTATGGTCAGCTTGACATTGAGTATAACCAAACCTTTTTACGGCTTTCGTGAACCTTTCAAACCATGCTCTGGGAGACTGTTTCAACCCATATAGAGACTTTTTTAACTTACAGACTTTGTCCCCAAATGTATTTTCTAAACCTGGAAGACCTTCCACAGAAACTTCCTCTATTAATTCTCCATTCAGGAAAGCATTCTTCACATCCATTTCGTGAAGTATCCAGTTGAGATTAACTGCGAGGGAAAGAAGAACTCTGATTGTATTCAGTTTAGCAACCGGAGCAAAGGTATCCTCATAATCGATCCCATAGGTTTATGTAAAACCCTTAGCCACCAGTCTGGCCTTGTAGTGTTCTACACTGCCATCCGCTATATGCTTACTGTGAAAACTCATTTGCACCCTACAGCCTTCTTACCCTTTGGCAATTCTGTGATATCCCAGGTTTTATTTCTTTGAAGTGCTTATTACTCCTCCATAACTGCATTTTTCCATTTTGGAATTGACATAGCCTCTTGAATGTTAACTTGGAACAGACACTTGAGAAATATTGTGAGTAAAAGTTTTGTAACTAGATGAAAGGCCTTCATAGGATATATACTTACTCAAAGGGTAAAGAGATCTCTCTCTACACTTTCTTATCGGTTTTCTTAGAGCGATAGGTATTTCAGTATCTAAAGGAACTTCCAGGAGACACGTTTGACTCACAATGAGGAATTTCAGGCACATTAGGAAGGTGAGACTCACTTTCATGGAAAACATGACTATGACTATGATCCAAAAACTGAAATTCATTCTCCTCCCCCCCCCCCCCCCCCCCCCCCCCCCCCCCCCCCCCCCCCTGAATTTGAGTTTGTGGAAAGAAAGGTTGATCTTCAACAAAGGTAACATCTAAAGAGATATGAATTTTTCTAGTGTCTGGGTTATAGCATCTATATCCTTTTTTACTAGGAGAATAACCCAAAAATAAACACTTAATAGCTCTAGGATTAAGTTTACCCATGTACTATGGTTGAACATGTACAAACACTATACAACTAAAGACTTGGAGAGAAATGGTGGAGATAAGTTTAGGTATGAGGATAAGTTTCAAGTAGGGTTTGACATGGAGTTTTGAAGTGTAATACTCTTGAGGGTTGTCTATTAATAAGATGTACAGCTGTAAGGACGGCTTCACCCCAAAAACGACTTGGCAACCTCATACAAAACAATAGGGATCTAGTAACCTCTAACAGGTGACGGTTTTTTCTCTCAGAGATCCCATTTGGTTGAAGTGCGTCAACACATGAGGTCTGGTGGACAATCCCCTCATTACAAAGATACTCTTTCAACCCTTGGTTTACAAACTCTCTCCCATTATCTAATCTGAACTACTTGAATATTTGTTTGAAACTGATTTTTGATCAATGAATGAAAATTTTTGAAAATATTGGTGACCTCACTACTTTTCTTTCTTGAAAAAGACCCATGTGACTCTAGTATGATCATCAATGAATAAGACAAACCATTTTGCACCTGTGATATTAGGGACTCTGGAAGGGCCCCAAACATCACTGTGAATTAAAGCAAATAGTTTGGAGGCTTTGACAACTCACAAAAATCACAATGAAAATCTTTTAAACTTCTATTAATAAATAAGTCAGGAAACAATTTCTCTAGATACAAGAAACTAGGATGTTCCAACCTATAATGCCAAAGCATAATAGCACTATCTTTATTTGACTTCGACATGAACTCAAGAGGAAAAATCTTGGATTCAGCAGAATGACCTTGTGTACCCTTAGAAGCATCGGCCTTGATGACATAGAGACCAGATTGTATCTCAGCAGTTCCAATCGTCTTCCCCGAAATCATGTCCTGAAATACACAATAAGTGGGAAAAAAATTTAGTCACACATTTTTCATCATAAGTGAGTTTGGATATAGATAGGAGGTTACAATCTAAATTTGGAACATATAACACAGACTGTAGGGTTAGAGTTTTTGAAATAATGACAGAACCATACCCTGTGACTTTGGACAGAGAACCATCTGCAATTTTAACATTATAGTTACCTTGACATGGCTCAAAAGTACTAAATACTCTAGCATCACCTGTCATGTGATCAGTTGTACCTGAATCCACAATCCAAGTACTTGAGACCTCTTTTTCATATTCAAAGCAGTGGAGTAGGTACCTTTAGTAGCAACTGACCCGGCACCAACCACTGGGGCATTTAAGCCTGAAACCATTTTCTACAGCTGATTCAATTGCTCCTGAATGTGTACAACTGAATCTGTTCCAACACCTTCATTCCCACTGGCCATGTAACCTTTTGCATCTCTGTCCCCACTATTCTTAGATTTCACATCAGCAGGTTTTCCGTGAAGCTTCCAACATCTGTCCTTAAATAACCTGGCCGTTTGCAATGCTCACACCATGGTCGCTTCCTAGTCTGGTTGAACTTCCCTTCATGGACGACCAAGGCACTACCATCTGGTTATGTACTGATGTTGTCAGAGCCGAGCATTACCTTTCTTCTGCTCTCTTTACGCACCACCTCAGAAACAGTCTCTCGGAGAATAGGTAATGGTTTGATTGCCATAATTCATCCTCTCACATCATCAAGAGTACGATTCAGCCCTAGTAGGAACTTGAAAATTCGCTTTTTCTCAATGCTTTTTCCTGTGTGTGGCCTCATCTCTTGGATTGGTGAAAACTTCTTTCTCAAATATGTCTACCTGCTGCTATAATCTAGAGAGCTTTGTGTACTATTGAGTGATTGAATCATCACCTTGACGCAGATCATGTAGGATTCCTTCAACTGTAAACAACTCAGCCGTATTATCATGAGTATAAAAGGTCTCCTGTGTTACATCCTATATCTCCTTTACTGTTTCATACAACTTAAAGTTTTTATTGATGTCGGCATTATTGAGTTCAGCAACCATGACATTACCAAGTTATTCTCAGTCTTCCACTGGCGATATCTTTTGTCCGTCTTGGCAGGTTATTGTATTTCTCCAGTCAGGTACTCATCTTTTCTTTTGCCACTAATGGAGATGAGGATTGATTTGGACCATTGAAGGTAATTTTTACCAGTCAATTTATGACCGGATATGAGGAATTGAGAAGATGTGTGGTCAACTCCTCCCCCTCCATTGTGGTTCGAGTTGACTAGGGTCTGAACCAGAGGCGATTTCTGAAGATGATGCGTAGACATGCCTAATGTTTACGGATGAAGAGGGTTCAGAGGCTGCTGGAAAGGGCAAAAAAATTTTTTAAAAAATTAGGGGCAATTACTGCAATTTAAACAAATCAGGGGCAGAAGCAGCAATTTAAACAAATTATGGGCATAAACTGCAATTTAAATATCTGAGGGATTATACTGTAATTTTACAAGCTGGGAACCACTGCCAACTCCAAGGAGGTCACGGCGGAGAGCGGTAGCCAGAAAGAAGGACAGATCGGTGAAGCTCGTCGGCCGACGAGTGCAACGGTGCCGGCGGTAAGAAAGGAATCGCCGGACGATGGGCGGGATCGGCCAAGAAAAGAGGAGACGGGGCGGCAACTGCAGTGATGGCGTGTAGGGGCTCCGGTGGTTGTTCAGTAACGGAGGTTCAGGTGGCGTTGGAACCGAAAGAAGAAAAGGATTCAAATGACAGTGGCGGTGAGTGGAGGAAAAGAGGCTACGGTGGTAGATCGAAAAAAGGAAGGCGGAGTGACGCAACAGCAGCAGTGATGGCACGTGAGGGTCCGGCCAGCGTCCGATAACGGATTGAATTATGACAAAAGTTGACTATTTAAGAAAAATATTGACTTATTTACTCCCTAATTACTCGGTATTCAACATGACTTACTAGTAATAAAATGGATTGTCTTCTTTGTATTCTGTATAAATTGAGCAAGAAATTTATCATGAAAACAACTTCAAAATCCCAAAACTTTTAAGACAAACAAACAGTACATGCCAGAAAAACTTCTTCAAGAGATAGGTCAAGTAGTTAAAACAACATGATATTGCCTATAGTTTCCTCCACTGGTTTGGCCAACCTCCATGGACTATGCACATTACTCTGATACAACCTAGAAAAGAAATAAGATAAATTTTGCTTCAAAATTTTAAAATAAACTGCTTTGTGAATTAGACTAACAAAACAAAGAAAACAAGAAAGTGAAAACAACCAAAGCTCAAGTGATTTTGTCATTATTATAAAAGAATGACAACTCAAACTCCTTAGAAATTGTCATGAGCACTTGGATTTCTTAGATTCACACATCAATTCAGATATCATTTGGCTTTTGATATTTGAAACTTTTTCAATCCTTAATTTTAGTCAAATTTGAACTCTTAGACATCTAATTCTTAAAAAGACTGCACTCAACTAATGTTCTATTTTATTTGTTTTCATCAGTCTCATACCAAAGGGTTTCACTTATTTCCTATTAGCTCTATTTCTGCCCTTTCATTTTTTCTGTTATTTATTTTTCTTTTCTTGTCAACCAAATGCAAAGCATCACTCATTTCAATGCCATTTTCATTTTTGCGTATTTTCAAAGAACAAATTAAAGGTTCAAAAAGAGAAAAAGAATAAAAGAACAAAAGAGAAATGCACAATGTTTTCACTAATTTAAATTGATATACCTGGATGTTTATGAAATCGTCTTCTCTTATTCACTAATCAATATCGATACAAGGTATGCAGGAAATCATGGGCCAAGATCTCCCTCCATGCTCTTCACAATTTTGTTCTAGCAGAGGGCATTCATATATCCATAATCTCAAAAGCGACAGAGGCAGGCCCTTCTTTGGAAAGGATTTGAGCTTAGGACATATCGAGAGATATAGTTCTTCCAAGGAATTGAGGCTTTGAATGACAAAGGAAAGGCCTTCTAGATCTGGAAATTCTTTAATTGTCAGGATAGTTAGAGAGGTCGGAAGCATGATACCCCTCTCCTCTGGCGAAAAACACACTACATCTGGACATCCTTCTATGTAGAGTTTTCCAAGAGAGCTGAGTCTATGCAACCCCCATTGGAACAGTGGCTTGCAGATTTTGGGTGTATCAATGATAGAAAGTAATGTAAGGTTGATGGGAAAGCTGTAACATCCCGGATTTCGGATAATTAAATTTATATATGTTAAAATAAATTTTGTGATTGGAAGGGGTGTAAATGTAATTAAAAGTAACTGAGCAGTACTGCGCCGCTATTGATTGCTATTGATGATTGTTATGTACCTCCTCATGGATTCGTCCAGAGGCAGGGAGACGCGTACCTCCTCAGGATTCGTCCTGGGGGTTGGGAGCCACATACCTTCCTAAGGATTCATTCCTGGGATAGAGAGTTATGTACCTCTCTAGGTTCTGTACCCACGGTCCTAGAGTAGGGAGATACGTACCACTCTTAGGATTCGTCCTAGGGTGGGAGTTTGACCCATATTCCAGTCCTAGTATGTTGAGTATTCTAGCGGGCCAGATTTGTAATGAATTGAGAAGTGAATTGAATGATTGTCTTAACTGATTTTATATGTTGATCCATTTGGTGAAATTAAAGTGATTAAAACTGTTTTATGGTTTGATTTTGTAAATAAATTGATTTGTAAAATGATTAGAATTGAAATATATATATATATATATATATATATATATATATATATATATATATATATATATATATACTGTGATTTATTTCTGGTTAAAGGTTATTTATGATTGTTTTTCATATTTGAGTTTAGTGTACACCCACTAAGCTATATGCTTAGCGCGTTAGTTTTGTTTCTAACGCGTAGGTACCAGGGATCCGGAAGAGGCTAAAGACTGAAGAGAGAGAGAGAGAGTTGCTGACAGAGTCCCAGAGTTATCACAGTTGGGTAGCTATATTGTTGTCATATGTATATATTCTGAAAGCATGCATATACAGAGGATTTGTAAATATGTTTCGTAATATGTTTTGTAATTAAATATTTTATGATTTCTGTCTTTTATTACTAGAATGTTTGTAAATATTGACTTCTGAATCGTTTTATTTTATAAATTGATTGAAAGTCGCACTAAACGGCAGAGTGCGCAATTGTTTGAAAATGATATTGAAGTGTTGATATTGGATTTGTATTTGATTGAGTTGTGAAATACAGATTTTGGGAAATCCGAAAAACAAACGAAGCTCTGCCGAAATTTTTTTGTAAAAAGTTTATGTATTGGGCTCACTTGAAAATGGTTTTAAAACAATCAACTATTTGGTTTTCTAATGTTTTGAAAATATATCGATGGGCTCACAACGATTTTCGGATTATAAAATGAATTTAGAAAGTTTTAAAAAACCGTGTAGCGCTCCCTGGGTCGGTCCAGCCGGGTCGGGTCGGGGGGTGTTACATATAGTGGTATCAGAGCGCGGTTTAGGCGTTTCTGGACCAAAGAGTCTGTATATGCATGCATTGTCTAAAGCTACCCATAGGAATGTGTGACTCTAATCTGCAGACCTCTCTTATGTCTTATATAGGATAAAAGAAATGGAAGGAAGTGGTGATAGACCCGAAAGTCCCGTCAGCGTGGCTGGGGGAGCATCTAGGGAATCCGTAAGCCCGAGAGTGGCGGACCCTGTACAGCCAGCATTTATGCAACAAATGGCTGAGTTCTTTCAGAATGTGGCCAGAGCAGCGCCACGAAGATCAGCCATAGAGCGACTGGCTAAACACAGACCCACTGATTTCCATGGCAGAAAGGATGAGGATGCATCTGCCGCAGAGTACTGGTTTGAGAGGACGAACAGAATATTAGAACAGATGCACTGCACACCTGAAGAGAGACTGGAGTGTGCAGTATCCTTATTGCAGGAGGATGCCTACCAGTGGTGGACCTCCATTATACAGACAGTGCAACCAGAGGACAGAACGTGGGATTTCTTTCAGAAGGAATTTCGACGAAAATATATTGGTCGCATCTATTTGGATAATTTGAAGAGGGAATTTACCAACCTGAAGCAAAGGCAGATGACCGTGACTGAATACGAGAGAGAATTCATCAGGTTGAGTAAATATGCGAAAGAGATGGTGGCGACTGAGGCGGATAAATGTAAGTAATTAAATTTGAATATATAATTATACTGTGGATTAACTGAGGAAATGTTACAGGTGGCTGCCTTTGAATTCGAAGATTTTACCCGACTTGTCTCGGCAGCTCTGAATGTAGAGAGAATTAAAAAGGAAGAGCAGGCCAGAAGAGACAGAGGGCAGCAAAGAAGAGGGGCAGGGCCATCCAACTCATATCAGCCCCAGAGTAAGAAGTTTAAGGGACCGCAGTCTAGTGGTCCAGTGCAGTCACAGAGGCCTATACCTACAGCTAGGCCTGGTCAGTCTGCAACTTCTGTAGCCAGTACCCCTAGAAGTACAGTGAGGGGACCAGCCCCTGCCTTGTGTGACCATTGTGGACGAAGACATCCTGGGGAATGCTGGAAACTTACAGGAGCCTGCTTGCGGTGTGGATCTCATGACCATTTCCTGAGGGATTGCCCACAGATGAGATCCCAGCAGCCAGAGAGACCAGCCCCTACTACTTCCAGAGGTAGGAGGCCTAGTCAGGCAGTACCTGAGGGTGGTAGCCACAAAGGAGTGTCAAAGTCAGTGGTCAGACCTGATAGTCGAGGTTAGAGCTCAGGAAGACAAGGATGCGCCTGACGTGATAGCTGGTATTATTTCTATTTTTGATACTACAACTATTGCATTGATAGATCCTGGTTCCACTCATTCATATATATGTGATGCCATGCTAAAACACCGAAACCTGGAAACTGAACCTACTGAATATGATGTGTTAGTCAGTAATCCGATAGGCCAGAGTGTAGTTGTGAACCGTATATACAGAAATTGTCCGATTCGGATACAAGAGTGTGACTTTCCTGGAGATTTGATGGAGTTGCCATTCCATGAGTTTGACGTGATCCTAGGCATGGATTAGTTTTGTTTCTAACGCGTAGGTACCAGGGATCCGGAAGAGGCTAAAGACTGAAGAGAGAGAGAGAGTTGTTGACAGAGTCCCAGAGTTATCACAGTTGGGTAGCTATATTGTTGCCATATGTATATATTCTGAAAGCATGCATATACAGAGGATTTGTAAATATGTTTCGTAATATGTTTTGTAATTAAATATTTATGATTTCTGTCTTTTATTACTAGAATGTTTGTAAATATTGACTTCTGAATCGTTTTATTTTATAAATTGATTGAAAGTCGCACTAAACGGCAGAGTTCACAATTGTTTGAAAATGATATTGAAGTGTTGATATTGGATTTGTATTTGATTGAGTTGTGAAATACAGGTTTTGGGAAATCCGAAAAACAAACGAAGCTCTGCCGAAATTTTTTTGTAAAAAGTTTATGTATTGGGCTCACTTGAAAATGGTTTTAAAACAATCAACTATTTGGTTTTCTAATGTTTTGAAAATATATCGATGGGCTCACAACGATTTTCGGATTATAAAATGAATTTAGAAAGTTTTGAAAAACCGTGTAGCGCTCCTTGGGTCGGTCCAGCCGGGTCGGGTCGGGGGGGTGTTACAAAAGCCATTCTCAGGGAAGGATTCCATGCCTCGACAATCCCATATCCTTAATTCTCGAAGGGAGGTGAGATTGTGCATGCGGTTAGGTAGGCCCTTTAGCTTCTCACAAGAATCTATATAAAGCTCAATCAAATTTGTGGAAGGCAACCCTCCCTCTGGAAAGGAAACAAGGCTTGAGCAATTCGATATTTCAATCTTCTGAAGCTGGTTGAGTAGATGCATGTCGTTGGGCAGAGCCTCTAGTTTCTCACAGTCTCTTATTTGAAGCTCTTTCAAATTTGTGGAAGGAAACCCTCCCGCTGGAAAAGAAACAAGGCTTGAACAATACGATATTTCAATCTTTTGAAGATGGTTCAGTTGGTGCATATTGTGGGGTAGATCCTTTAGTTTTTACAGGATCTTATTTCAAGATTTGTCAAGTTTGTCGAAGGCAACCCTCCTCTTCGAAAAGAAACAAGACTTGGACATCCAGCTACTGAAATATATTCAAGATGGTTGAGCTTTTGTAGGTCCTCAAATAAGAGTTTAAGGTTCTCACAATCCTGTATATCAATTGCTTTAAGACACGTATCATTGTAAAACCTTTCT
Source organism: Xanthoceras sorbifolium (assembly GCA_003430845.1). Taxonomy (NCBI): domain Eukaryota; kingdom Viridiplantae; phylum Streptophyta; class Magnoliopsida; order Sapindales; family Sapindaceae; genus Xanthoceras; species Xanthoceras sorbifolium. The sequence goes on along the minus strand of CM010617.1, from coordinate 18,735,310 downwards.
GCTATCGACTCCAACGTTGAACACCGATGAAGCAAAAGGTATTTTAGAGCCTTAGGTAGATACCCACTTGAAGACAAGTATGCAAGATTATTGCAATACTCAATTTCAATGTGCTAAAGTGTGGCAGGTAACATTTTGAGCCTTAGGTAGATAACCACTTTTTGAAGACTGTAAAATATTGTTCTCCTCTTGCATTAAAGTCTCTAAATTCTTACAGAACTTAATCACCAGCTCCTTTAGATTCAGAGATAAATGATTCCTTGAAAGGAACATTAGAGGTTCACACTAACTAACAGAATAACATTCAAGAGATGTACTATCTATCCATGTGTCGGGAAGGCATTCCAATATCCATGGCTCTCAAGTGGGAAGATAGAGCAGCCTCTGGAAAGGAAACCCATTCTGAACAGTTTGAAATACATATCCTTCTAAGGAAATTAAGGTTGTGCAACGCTTGTGGTAGCTTCGTAAGGCAAATGCTGTCCAATACCACTGACATATGCAAGGCAATCCTTGCAACTGTAGCTCTTCTTATTTCTCTTCTAGAAGGAAAGAAAGTCGATTTTTATGCTAATTATTCAGTGAAAAGCATAATTCCTTAGCATCTTGCAGTGATACTATTCCACTGTGCAAGAAAGACGTTGGCGCTTCATAACCAACAATCTCCACTTCTTCTTCCGATAGCCTTTGCATAACACGTTTCATTAGTAAGAATTTACCTTGAAAATCAGCAAAATCCGTTGGATTCAATAAGCCGAGGTCCATGTCAGTTATCGGTTGCACCTGTTTGCATCATCTAATTTCAAACCTGCAACCTACCGGAAGACTTGCAACTAACACTGACAATTCCCGGCATCTTTTAATGACAAGCCTTTTCAATGAAGGAAGATGTTCTGACAACATTCCTTGCAATTTAGGACAATCTACGATTAAAAGTTGTTGCAAGTGAGGAAATGCTTTAACTTCTTGACCAATTCCATGTGAAATCCATTCTCCCATATTCTTAAAGTGATGAGTTTCCAAAGATGGAAAACAACCATTTGCATAGAATTCAGGACTCACCGTCTTTATACCGCACATTCCTTGGATATAAAGTTTCTTTAGTGAAGATAGTTGCCCAACTAATGGCAAGGAAGTACACTTCCCACAATCTTTCATTTTTTAGAGCACTAAGTTTGAGAACGAAGTATCTCCTAACCAACCAGGCAACGATATACCACCATAGCCGTCGATAGTAAGCTGCTCAAGCTTTTGATTAGGTCGTAGCATGTCATGCACTTGCATTTCCATTTCTTCATTCCTAAAAACAGAATTACTCCATTTCAAAAGTAATACTCTAAGGTCGCTCTTACCACTTAAATCAGCTTCCTTGGCATCTGCAACATCATTTATATTCTCTAACCCTGAAATTCTAAGTGTCCCCTGTAGATGCTTCAATAACTTTAATGCTTTCAACCCAGGCCCAGTACTGTTGCTCAAAACAAAATTTGATAGCATTCTAAGACTAGTTAATTTACCAATATTCAAAGGCATTTCATGTAACCTAGTACTAGTAAGTATTTAGATAACGCAAATTAATTAAGTTCCCCACATCACACAATTTCTCTAAATGTTGACAACCTTCTAATTTAAGTGTCAACAAATTGTAAAGGCTACTAATTGACTCGGGTAAATAACAAATTGCAGTGTGAGAAAGGTCAATGTGTTTTAGATATTTAAAATCACCAATTGCATTTGATAGCTCATTGATCATGTATCCATTCAAATATAGGACCCATAAGTGGCGTAATTTGGGTAAAACATTAAGAATATCACGAGTTCACCGATGACTTTCACCAGGAGATGACAATATTAATGGCAAAAAAAGTTTGTAAATATTTAAACTCATTGAATGCCTCAATCACTTCACCTTTGTTGTGTAAACGACCGTTGTAACTTAAATTGCTGAAGTCATTAGCACCATAGACAGTCTCAAACTTTTTAATTCCGTCATATCTACTACCAGCATAAGATAAATTGCAAAGATTCTTGGAAATATTATTTTGCTTGTCATCATCTACTGTATTCTCCATTCTAAAAAGGAATATTTCCCCTGCAACCAATTGAGCAAGATCATTGATAAGATCATGCATAACATACCTTGAGGTGTTGTTGCTTGATTGCTGAAAAAATGATCTTGATTGTAGATCCCGAAAATATTTGTCACCTAAATCCTCCATCTGTATTGCACTACCTTCTTGTTGCAAAAAACCATGAGCCATCCATAATAATATTACCTCTTCCTTTTGAAATTCATAATCCTTTGGCAGTAGTGAACAATATGCAAAACACTGTTTTAAATGTGGAGGGAGATAGTGATAGCTTAATTTAAGAGCTGGTATAATATCACTTCTCTCTTGAGGTAAGTCCCATATATTACTATATAATATGCGTTCCCAATCATTACGGTTAACATTACTTCGTAAAAGGCCTCCAAGAGTCTTTGCTGCTAAAGGCAATCCATGACATTTGTTCACTATCTTCTCGCCAACTTCCTTCAAGTTTGGATGCCCGATAAAATCTTTTATTCCCAAGGAATGATAAGTAAATACAGACAAACACTCATCATAAGACAACTCCTTTAATCGATGAGTTGGAATAGTGCCAACCATTGATGATATATAGTCACTTCGCGTCGTGACAATAATCTTACTTCTTAAAGAGCCAGCTCTAAATGGGCGAAGAAAGCTTGTCCACATATTATAATTTTCATTCCAAATGTCATCTAAAATAATCAAAAATTTCTTTTTGAGAAGTTTCTCCTCCAGTTGAACTTGAAGCTTGTTCAGATCACTACGGTCACCGTTTGTAGAAGAAATCAACTGCAGAATTGCTTTGGTTACTCTGGTAACATCAAAATCATCAGAAACACAAGCCCAACCTTTGAGATCAGAGTGACTTGTGACTCTAGCATCGTTGTAGACATTTTGAGCAAGAGTTGTCTTGCCTACTCCGCCAATCCCAACAATAGGAATAATAGAGATTCCATCTTCTATAATTTCATCATTCAACAGCAATTCAATTATTGCCTCTTGATCTTCTTTCCTGCCATAAACGTGAGCTTCAGGCAAAGATGTGGTAGATAGCCTTTGGTCTGATCTGTTAACTTTGTTGGATCTTTCTTTTGGACTCTCAAGCAAACGCAGCTAGTGTTTCTGTGCTACTAGCTGTTCCAATCTCTCATTGATCTCCTTTATTTGGGATTCCATCGTCTTATTGAACTTAAGAGATCTAGGGTTGAAATTGGTGCAGCAAGTAGGAATGAGCTTGCGTACCTTACTTGTGCTAGTTTCCGTAGGCTGATCTGACAGCTTCCTCTCCAAGGCCACAGTTGAAAACTCATCCAATATGTCCTCAACATCATAAGCCAAATTTTGAAGATCGACAAGCCAACTCTTCACGAAGCTGTTGGTTATCTGCTTCTCCTCTGCATCTTCAAGCACCGTGTAAATAATCCTAAGTTTGTTCTCCCACTTCTGGAGATCAGTAAGGATTTGCTCTCAGCTTGCAAAAGTCAGTAATTCGGATGAAGCCAAATTGTTGAGCAGCAACTCAACAGACGCAGTTAGAACAACCACCCCAAGGATAGACATGGACGTCTTTGCAAACAAATTCAAGAGGAAGCTGAAAAGGTTGTAGTGGAAATGAAGAAATTCAGCTGTGAATTGGGAAAGTTGAACCGGAAATGGAATAACGTAGAGAAGAGAAAATCTAAAGAATGTTTGGGTTTCAACAGGTAAAACGAAGGTTGATAAGGGAATAAAAAAATGTAGCTTTCAACAGTACTAGAAATCAAACGAAGAGTATTTATTTTTGTAATCCAACTATAGCCAAACTAACCCAATTCGAGTTTCCGGAGTTTCGATTGCCAATCAAAATTACTGAAACTCTCAAACCCGGTTCGTTTTTATAATTACTGTAATTATTTTTGTGTTTTATAACAAGGATAATCTTTTCATTTTAGTACAATAAAAACTCAATTTTTGGCTCGATGCCTTTTCTCGATTTCATAACCGGAGGCTCCTTTAACATGAGATTCTAACTTTATCGGATAAATACTTTTATATATATATATATATATATATATAGATAACCATAGGACCAATAGGTAAAATTAATTAAAATTACAACATCAATGCACGACCAATATAATTTGATATATTATTGTTAGGGTTAATTTACTTCTTTGAAATACTGTGCTTAAATAGTTAATTGCAATACCCAGACTTATGATTGGGATTATTCGACCACCTAACGTTTTCTCACCCTTAGCTAAGTTCATTAATAATTGTTTTAGTTTCCACTAGTACTAATTAACCTATTGCTTTCTTATGGAGTCGACCACGTTTTTACGGGGCTTTATTACTTCGACACATTCTGCACTTAGAATTTTATCTCACGCGTTGTGAGCATGCCAATTGCGACGATAAGTCGCGAGAAAGGATCGCGGTGCTCACTGTCTCTAACTCGAATTTATTCGAGTTCCCTTCCTTCTAGTATGGTTCTCATCATTCCCCATTTCTTCAAGAATGCCTTTACCTTCAAGGGCAATATCTGAAAACCTCTACACCCTGCCATGATAAGTCTTATCTTCATCTTCAAATGCTGATTCTTCGAAATCCTTAATCATTAACAGTTTACCACTTTTACATTGGTGACTCGTAACCTACTTTTTACCATACTTGAAGCACAATCTCTTCTTGATATGTTCTTACAACTCCTCTCGTGATAGTTTCTTCACTTCTTTTGTCTTACCCTTCGATTCACTCCCCACTCCGATTTTTTCCTCATCGGAAGCCCCGGTTTGTATAGGGTTTGAGTATTTACTTCCCTTGTTCTCCTCGAATGATTTCCTCTCCTTGTAGTTTCTTCAAGTATCTCTGCCATTCGCATCGCCTCGCGCAAATTTCGCTGCGTTTTAGCTTCACTTCTCTTGCCAACTACGGTTTCATTCCCTCAGTAAATGTCCAATTAGTTGAGATTTCAACCACCCCCTAACCATAGTCTGAATTCATCGAAACTCTTAATATAACTCTTAACTATGCCCTTCTGGCGAAGCTTCATGGTGATCTATCACGGGTGATGGTCCCCACTGAGCTAGAAATTCGTGCTCAAACACAATCCATCCCAGCCATCAACGATCATATTCGTATTGCTACTTAATCCATCTCCGCCAACTATTCGCCTTACCGTCCAGGTACATGCATGCTATCGATACTTGTTCATCTATCGTAACCTCGTAGAATTGGAAATAATGATTGGTTTTGTCTAAACATTCATATGGGTCACCCCCGCTCAAGTGTGGAAAGTCTACCTTTGGTTTTCTCAGACCCTGATTCCCTCCTCGACCGTTTTCATAGGCAACTTCATTAAGTCGTCAAGTTTTGGGTCTCATGAAGTTAGGCTCTCCCATGTGACTCCTCTGGTTTCCCCCTAGGAATTCATCTTCGCTAATTGACCCAAACCCCTCGGATATTCTATCTATCTCATGCCTATGTCTCCCTCGATCCGGTGCTTGGTTAAGATCCCTTTCAAACCACCACTCGGCGGCTATGTCGCCCATTTCTACTCTTTCCCCATGCCTATACCTACCCGGACCCTTAAACTGTCTCTTGGCCCTTTCGTCTGAATCATATGGTAGTTCATCAGATGGTGGCCTTACCCCATGAATTCGTCCGACCTCCTGAACGACTTCACCTTCAACCCTTACTTCTTGAACAACTTCACCTTCAACCGGTTGCCATCCATCCCTTGCTAACAGTCGTTGCAATGTTTCAAAAATCCTCGCATGTCCAGCGTGCAACTCTTGTTAACTTTCTTCCAATGTATGTTGTCCTGTTTTCAACATTCATTGTCCTACTTCCAATGTTCGTTATGCTGCTTTCAAGGCATATAGGCGTGCCCTGTTGGTTATAGCAGTCGTTTTTGGAGTCTGATTGTTGTCGCTAGTTGACATCGTAAAAAACTCTCAATAAAAGCACCAAATTGTTGAGGACCTAGGTTTAAATCCAACAACAAACCCTAGCAGCTCTAACTTGCACATCAAGCAACATACACACTCACACGCTAAATATGAATTAGGTCACCTTATTAGGGTTCGCTAACTCTCTAAAGTTCAAGATATTAGCCTTTGCCCTAACTCAAGCTATTTCTAAGTATGAATTCCAGAAAAAGCCAAATAAGTCTAGAACTCGGGTTATTAGCAATTGCACTAGCCCAAATAATCCTCAAGTTTGAATCCCAAGAAAAGCCGAAATAATTGTCTTTGGTAAAAGCCAATAAATAAAAACTATATGGGGGAATTTCAATTTAGTCTCTACTTTTTAATGAAATATTATTTTTTTACTTAAGTTTTTCTTTTTAGTTCGCGTGGTCCTAAACGTTTCATAAATAGATCAAATTGGTCATTTGACCAACTTTTTATCGGTCAACCATTACTATTTAATAGTTTTGCCCTTGAAGAATTAATAGAATTACAATTTGACCTTCCAATTAAAATATAATAAAAATAAATAAATAGAAAAATATTAAATTAAATTATAAAAACTTAAAAATATAAAATTTATTAAAAATAATCAAACTAAATTATGTTATTAGAAAAAATTAATATTTTTTAAAAAATAAAGAATAAGAAAGGTTAAAAATTGCTAAAAGATAAAATAAATTAAATTAAATTGAAAATTAAATTTTATGCTTTAATTTTTTTAAATGTTAATTTTTCTAATAAAATAACTTAATTTGAAATTTTTTAATTCTCCATTTTTTAATTTTATTCTTCAATTTAGTAAATGTTAATTTTTCCTAATAAAATAACTTAATTTGAATATTTTTTAATAAGTTTTATATTTTTAAGTTTTTATAATTTAGTTTAATATTATTTTATTAATTTTTTCTATTTAATTATTTTTATTATATTTTAATTAGAAGGTAAAATTGTAATTCTATTAATTAAATTCTTTAAATGCAAAATTATTTTTTAGAAAATTTTGTGATGGTTGATCAACCATCAAAAAGTTAGTCAAAATAACCAATTTGATTTATTTAGGAAACGTCAGGGACCACGCGAACCAAAAAAGGAAACGTAAGTAAAAAATGATGTTTCATAAAAAAATAGGGACTAAATTAAAGTTATCCCAAACTATATTAATAAACTTTGATGGATAATTGAATTGACTGATTACAACCTAAAGTTCTATTTATATTAACTAGAGTCCTAATAATAAAAGAAACAAAATAACCTAATAGAGTACAATTAAATAACTACAATCCTAATACATTGCTAATAGAAAATAAAATAGAAATATTATACAATGCTAATACTAGAAACCTAAAAAACGAAATAAAAATAAAACTGATAAGTAGTAGAAAACAATAGTGCCGCAAAACCAAAGAGTGTGCGACCCCTATGTCGCGATGATAAGTCACCGTGCTCACTGTCTCTAACTCGAATTTATTCGAGTTCCCTTCCTTCTAGTATGGTTCTCATCACAAACCTATAAGAGAGGGTGGATAGGTTTAACAAAAAAAAAAAAATTGCGGAGTAACAAAATTAATCCTAATTAAAATATCAACATGATTTTTTTACTTTGAAACCTCAACAGGTAAAAGTCACGAGATCAACTCGTAGGCCACTTAACATATCACACCGATTTGACTAGTTTGTATATTGTTAACAACTCATGTTGATTGACTACTCAATCACACGACTCTTACCATAACGTAATGCTACCTACTTGCATGCATTTTACTGGGAAATTTGTTGATACTGCTCACAGACTTTCCGTGCTGCAAGACTTCACGATTCTTTTATCTGTTCGAATAGTCAAATCTGCTTAAGTTATTGAGAATCGATCTAAGTGCTCAATAATGCATAAATGATAAATAATATGTGAAAAATCAAAACGTATTATGTAGGGTAGAACTATGAAGTATGATATCAAAAGATAATCTAGCTTAGAACTCTATACAATTCTCTATAAGAGTAGAACAATAAAACAAAATAACACAGAGAGAAACCAGTAAAATCAGAGAGCTTGAATGCTTTATGAGTTCACTATAAGCTTCAACTAAAACCTGACCCTTATTTAAAAAAAAGAAAATCTTTTACTAGTAGGTTTTTAAAAAAAGACTTTAGGGAAATAGAGTTAAATTTTTTTTTAAAAACAACAAAAAAAACATAAACTTTATAAAAGATATTATTTATTGAACATGAAAGTTTTCATACTTTTCTAAATCTTAAAAATATCTTTAAACAAGAAGTCAACTAGAAAACAAAAAAGGAAATCATAAGCAGAAGAGCAAGTGCAAGGGCATGCGCGGCAGCTGCTTCCCACCTACTGCTTCAAGCTGAAGCACCTTGCCGCCTCAGGTGGTAAGTACTGCCGCACCTGGCACCACATCAGCTTTTCAACAGATTTCCTCTACTCTTGACCCACGTCCAAACCCTCTGAAACTTATCTAAATGAACTAAACATCTGTCCTTCAAAACTTTTTACTCTTTTTATAAATTATTATTTGGATGTGTAAATAAAAAATTATATTTTAAATATCATACAAATATCAGTTTTAAAAATATAGAAGTATTTAAATAATTATTAAAACTAGACCAAATGAACTAATTAAGATTTCACATTTATAAATTATTAAAAACATGTAAACGCTCAAATATCAATGCATGAATATGTTGAAGGTATATGTGTAAATTCTAATGAATCTCAAGAGTTAAAGAATTTCGAATAAATGAAATTACCTTAAAGTATTCTTCTGAGTAATCTTAGAAACTTGCCACCTTTGTATGAATTCTTCGAATATTTAATATGTTTACTATGAGTTCGCATTAGCATGTTGGAACTGGAGAACACATGACGATACAAGGACATATGGATCCCTTGGCCAACAATTTTCAAGATCTTTTCGCCTCTTACATTGCCTCTGTCAGCTACCGTGAGCAGCCTCAAAACTGCCAGTGCCTCTTGGAATAAGGAGTTGATTCAGGTCTTTTTTTCTTCCCGAAGATTCTCAGACGCTTAGTCTCTCTGAGTCACGGTACTATGGTAAAGACGACAATAATAAACAATGAGTATCATGTTGACTCATCATTCTCTGGATTATTTGAGTGGTGGAAGTCTTTCTGCAAGCTTAATATTCCATCGAAAACCAAGTTGTTTTGTAGAAGGCTTGCAAATGTTGGTTGCCAACAATGAAGATTCTTACTGCTCGAAAAATCCCATCAAACCTAATTTTCCCTTTGTGTCGTCGCATCAATGAGCCTGTTTTGCATGTATTGTGGGATGCAGCTCTTTTACTATGCTAAGAAAGGAAATGACCTAGTGAAGTTCCACTTTCAACGTGTTTTATATTCGCTTATTTCATTCTTTCTTGCTTTTTCTAGCTTCAAAGTTTGAGGAGTTTATAATCGTATTGTGGAGGATTTGGTACATTCGAAACAAAGCGGTTCATGACTATATAATTTTGGATGTCAAGGATATCATTTCGAGGCTCATATCTTTTCTGCTAAAGTCAAGGATGCTGCCAAGGCTCTGTTGAGTAGTAGTCACAAACCGACATCGGCTACTTCTTAGGTTCCCCTGACAAATACATACTGAAAATGAATTATTCGTCAAGGTCTCATTGGGCTGTCTGGTCGGGTTAGGGGCTTTCCTGTAGATCAAGTGCCTCATGTCGTTTCTCAACCATCAATAAGCTTTTTTTTTCACATTTTTTATATTTAATTAATTATTATAATATATTTTATTTATAATTAATTTTAGAATATTTATTATAAATATATTTATTTTTTAAAATTTTATATTATTTTAGATAATTTTTAATTTATTTATATATATTTAAAAATAATTTTTTTTTATATAAAAATTAATTTAATTCAATCTAATTTTATCCAATCTCATTCTACACTAAATAAAAAATAATATTATATTTACTTCAATTTATATTTTATAAAATAAATTATACTATTAATTAGTTGAATCTAAGCTAATCATATTATATCTCACAAAATAGTGAAAATGTAATTCCATTTTATTAATGACGCGTATAAAAAAGGGTTTGCTGTTGGCAGTCGAGATACAAGAGGCAGGTAATAGTTTGCTTTTGACTAATTTGAACAAAAGTCCAACAAATATTGGGTCCCAGTCCAAACTCCAAAGTATATTCCTAATTCATCAGCCCACAGAATTCCCGCTTCCCTCGCTCCCTGTCCTACCGTTCATTCATATCCAATGCTCGCACAATCACGAAAACGTAAAAATAATATTAATAAATCTTCCACTTCAATTTATTCATATTTTTTTTGTGAACTCTTCTCATCTGTCTACTGTTTTTTCCCAATCTCGCCAATCAATCGCTTCACTCTCTTCAGATCTGTAAGTTCTTCTTTTTTTTTTTCCTTTTTTCTCCTGATTAAACTGAAAATTTCTGTTGGTATTGATTTTATCGGTGAGATTGATTCCGATATCGGCATATTTTTGTCGTTTGGTGTTGAAGCCTTTCGTTTTTTGGTCTGGTTGATTAATGATAAAGAGCAAAAATCTGAGAAATGAGAACAAAATTAGGTCTTGGAATTTTCTGGTTTATGGACCAGTAGAGAACTACTCAATCTTTATTCATGTGGTTATCTAAAAAGAACGCACTTGATCATTTGAATGGTTAGACTTTATTATTATTATTATTTCAATGTAAAGTTCGTTTGTATGCATTTTTCTTGTTTTAACCTGCCTTGACTATTAATCTTTGCCTCTAGTAATGTAGATATATTTGTATAGTGATATTGCCTTGGAAGTATTCTAGCAATTTTAGCATCTTTAATTGTGATATTTGGTTTTGGTGAGTAAGGTGGGGATTTGTTTAAGCTCAACTCTTATCAATCGAAAGTTTTCACATGCTGTATTTACATGTAATACTGTTGTTTTCTGAATGATGGGGTTGGTAGTCACTAGCTGTCTTGTTCACTGTTTTTGAGGGTCACTTTGTTGTTTTAGAACTTATGTTGTCAGACTTGAAAATTTTAGAAATGGAAAAAGTCCAACTTTTGGTTTGGCATTCACTTTATAGATATAGAAATTTGATTTATTTCAACTTTCATTATAGGCTAAAAGTGAACAAATTTGGGGTTTATTGTATGATTGAATAATGTTGCTGTATTTGTTTAAGGATGTCAATATATTCTTTGTAAGGGCTTCTATTCACTATAGTTTGATAGATATCTGTGTAAGAGTTACCATTTATGGCTTGGTCTGTTCATATAATTGCATATAATTCTGTAAAGTTACAATTTTGTCTGAGCTCATTGGTGAATTTTGTGCAGGAATATGTGATTTAACTCTTCAGTTCTCACACTACAAGTGCAATAAGAATTAAACTCTCAGAAATTTGTTTGTATGAGTTTGATTGCAAACTTAAATTGTGCATTTTCCAATTGCTGAAAAAGCTGGAGGGGAATACACTTAATGTCCAAAAGGTGATCAGCCATTAGAGGGCATGACATCAGTAAACAGTGAATATAAGTTCAAGACAAACAATGATAATGGACAAGATGACTTGAGTGAGAAGATGAATGAGAGTAAGGTTGTACAGTCTGAAGCTCAAGTGGAGAAGTTAGATTCTGATGTCGAACATAATGACTTGGGCAAGATGAATGGGAATAAAGATTCCGAGTCTCAAGCTGTTGAAAGCGCTGATTTGGCCAAGTTGGATGTGTGTAGAGAATTGGAATCTAAAGGTCAAGGAGGAAAGTTAGATGATAAGAATGAAGTAGTCGACTCTAGTGACAAGATGAATGAGGATAGATTAGAAACAAATCAGAATCAAGATGAAATTGTTGGTGAGGAGGAAGAGCCAGAACCCGTGTTTGATGGAATAGAGGTTCCCGGAATGGAAGCCAACAGGAGTTCATCTAGACGTTTTCTGGACCATGATCCTGAAGTGGAGGGATCTGCTTGGCCAGAGAAGGCAATGGCGCTTAAGAACTTGGTCAAGGTGAAGAGTGCAGTTGCAGTTAACAGTGTTCTGCGTCGTCTTTCTGGGAAAAAGGATGAAAATGGAGAGGATGTATCTGTTGATGAAAATAAGTTGGCTTCAGATTCCGGTAATGATAGTGAAGCTGCAGAAGTCTCTCAGAAAATGGCAGAGATATCTTTGTGGAATCCTTTAAACTATATCAAGAAGTCTTCTGATGTTGATGCTGAAAATAAAGATGAGGAAGGGGAGGAATCCATTAAAGAACCACCACAACCTTTAGTCATGAGAGGAAGAATCTTACTGTACACAAGATTAGGGTGCCAGGATTCGAAAGAGGCTAGATTATTTTTGTACCAGAAAAGGCTCAGATACGTTGAGATTAACATTGATGTCTATCCGGGTAGAAAGCTAGAGCTGGAGAAGATTGCAGGGTCTTCTGCTGTTCCAAAGGTGTTCTTTAATGAGATTCTAATTGGAGGCTTGAGTGAGCTTAAGGGTTTGGATGTTTCTGGCAGACTTGAGGAGAAGATTGAATACTTGGTTACTGAAGTACCATCAGTTGAAGCTCCTTTACCACCACTTTCTGGTGAAGATGACGTGTCTTGTAGAGGTGCTATTGACGAACTAGCTGTTATTGTCCGTAAAATGAAAGGCTCAGTTGTTGTTAAGGACCGATTCTACAAAATGCGCAGGTTCACCAACTGTTTCTTAGGTTCAGAAGCTGTGAATTTTTTATCAGAGGATCAGTATCTGGAAAGAGAGGAGGTTAGTTGGATCATCTTCTTCCTCGTGCAGATTTTGATTGATATCTTGTATAGTCTGTGGTGTGTGATACATGTATCATCCTGGGTCCTTAAAACATCTTGCATTCGATTTCCATTCTATATTTGTTATGATGGAAAGTTGTATGACTTTAATCTTTAATTAATAATGTCTTTTGCGTCGTTTGTGATTAATATTTATATACGGGCTGTTTGAATAAATCAGCTTATAATATATGTAGGATGTATTAAAATCAAATCCACAATCAGTTTTTTCAATGGTTTAGTGTGAGTACATGGTTCATTATATTTTCCTGTTGTTCTTTTTTTTTTTTTTGGAACAGGCTGTTGAATTTGGGCGAAAGCTTGCAAGCAAACTCTTCTTCAAACATGTTCTTGAGTGAGTTCCTTGAAATACTCTTCAAGGGTTTATATTCTGTTAATGTCACATGTTTGTTCCATTGTTAAGAATCTTTTTCTTTCTCCTTTTTTTTGTTAAATTTTATATATTTTTTAAATATTTTAAATATTTATTATTTATTATTTTGCACTAGTGAGAATCTATTTGAAGATGGCGATCACTTGTATCGGTTTTTGGACCATGATCCTATTGTGTCATCTCAATGTCATAACATTCCAAGAGGTATAATAGATGTGAAGCCGATTTCCATATCAGAAATAGCATCTAGGCTGAGATTTTTGTCCTATGTAATCTTGGAAGCCTATGCATCAGAAGATGGAAGGCATGTTGATTACAGAAGTGTTCATGGAAGTGAGGAATTTGCAAGGTCCGATCCCTCAAATTGCTTGAGTTTGCTTTAGTATCTTCATACACATACTTGTGTTTTTTAAGGTTTCATTGATAATGGCAATATCATTGTATATTGTTGTAGATATTTGAGAATAATTCAGGAGCTCCAAAGAGTAGAATTGCAAGATATGCCAAGGGAAGAAAAGCTTGCGTTCTTTATAAATCTCTACAATATGATGACCATCCATGCAATATTGGTGTGCGGTTATCCAATTGGAGCACTTGAACGAAGGAAGTTGTTTGGAGACTTTAAATATGTATTGGTGGGTGCACATACTCACTTTCAGCTATCCAAAATGGTATATTAAGGTGCAACCAGCGACCACCGTACAATCTCATGAAGCCATTCAGTGCCAATGATAAGCGTTTGCAGGTAAAATAGTTGTTTTTTACTCTCTCTCTCTATATGTATATGTGTGTGTATTTATTTTACTTTTGCACCCCCAACTTACCCCATCTAACCTCATGCACAAACACAAATTAAACTTATTTTCCAAGTTTGGTTTAGGGGATATATATGTATGTATGTATGTATGTATTTTAGCACACACCCCGCCTAATTCCATACACAAACACAAATTAATTAAATTCCCCTCCAAGGTTGGCCAAGGGGAATTGCTCCCTAGACCTCTTTCCTCCATTGCAAGAGGTCTAAACCAACTAGGCTATCCTATCCCCTTAGGGACACATTTATGTTATATTTCATTAATGAAATTCAATACTTTTTTGGATATGACTGTGATAACCATTTTGTTCGAAACCTACTCAGCCTACTTTTTCATTCTTTATTGATATATTTAGTTTGGTTAATCTCATGTTCATTGGATAGATAAATAGGTTTTGTAAATTAGCATCATTTGTTTGGGCTCATATGGAAGGGTTGGGCGAGAAAGAAGATTTATTAAGCCACCTCTCAGCAAAGTTGTCTTGTGTAATTTTATCCATCTGTGCTTCTTATCAGCTGTCACTTCCATACCCGGAGCCCCTAATTCACTTCGCACTAGTTTCTGGTAACCGATCTAGTCCAGCTCTTCGATGCTATTCTCCTGGGAACATTGATAAAGAGTTAATGGAGGCTGCCCGTGACTTTGTAAGAGGTGGAGAACTTCTTCTTGATTTGCAAGCCAAGGTTGCATCAATCAGTAAGATCTTTAAATGGTAATTACTTTCTCAATGCTATGCCCCTACTCTCTCTCTCATGGACACTTACTGCGTGTCTCTAGTCTCTACTCATTCATACGAGTGAAAAAAGAAAATCAGTGAAGGTGGGCACACTTGGCATAAAGCTAGATTCTGAAGTTACATAGCCTGTATTAAGTTAGCAAAGCTTAGAAGCAAGTAAAGCATAACATGAAGTTGATGCTTGGAATCTTGCTCCTAGATTTGAGGCTTATATTGTCAACAAATGCAAATTCTATAGACTGATTGGGAATTTTGTTTTAATGATTATATTTTATTAGAAAAAAAAAGAAAAATATATTTTGAAATGGCAGTGAAGTAATAATTTGGCCCTAACGGAAAGAAAAAAACTTGAATATCTCCAGGCATTTACATTTTTAATGAAGCTAAGTTCAAAAATCATATGAAAAGACATGCGCCACTGCACACATTATTCTTGAATGAAGCAATATTTTTGCGTTAATAGAAGATTAATGATGAAAATGGATCACTTTATATATATATATATAGACATAAATATATATATTAATATATATTATGTACAGATAATGCATCATATGAGATTGCTAGAGTTTAATTATTAATTTAGTTGTTTAGTTAATGCATATATCTCCTTAATTCATGCTCAGGTTTAGTATGGATTTTGGCAAGAATGAGATGATGAAAATGGATCACTTTATATATATATATATATATACACATAAATATATATATTAATATATATTATGTACAGATAATGCATCATATGAGATTGCTAGAGTTTAATTATTAATTTAGTTGTTTAGTTAATGCATATATCTCCTTAATTCATGCACAGGTTTAGTATGGATTTTGGCAAGAATGAGGTAGAGGTACTGAAACATGCATCAAATTACTTGGAGCCAGCTGCGTCTGCAGTTTTATTAGAGTTGCTTGCCAGTTCTCATTTGAAGGTGATATATCAGCCATATGATTGGAGATCGAACTGCTAGCATTAGCTTTAGCTTCTTGATATGCAATATACAAATCTGTACTGCTTCCCTTAATTTACAACAATTTTCGTTGGGGAAGTGTTGATAAGGATGTTACTAAACCTTGAGTTATAAACAGTTTTTACTAATTTGGCGATCACGTTTGGTTCTTTTACTTGAATTTTCAGAAATTTTTATGCCATTTACTTTACGAATTGAATGGCTATTTATTATATGTATATTTTTTTTCAATTGTTACAAAACTAGAAGTCTTGACATGCAAACACACAAACACATTTAGCGAACATGCACAGATCATATGAACAGACTGCTTTGGCCCTCCAAACTCTGGTTATTTGTTTGGGATTGCTGTGATCTGATCACCAGGACCTGGAAGTATTGCATATACCTACATATACAATTTATGTTCATAAATGCATTTATGAATGATACCGTCATCAAATGAATTACGCTCCCTTTTGTCGAAAAGTAATTCTATTAGATCATTATATTTCTCTTACTTGGTAGAGTTTGTATGCCATGAGTCGCAGTCTACCATGGTCCCCTCATTACTTGCCAAGATCATGTAGTTGTCTTTCCGTGTTAGAATTGTGCTTTTGAATCCTAAAGCTTCAGCAGTCTCCTACTGTACATGATTGGCAACATCTGTCCTTGGTTTTCCACCAGCTTTACATGTCTGGGAACTTGGTATTTGTTCTAGAATCTTGACACAGTAGAGAGGAGATGGATTCAACAAGTTAAATAGAGGGTCTAAACATTTGATTCCGCTAGCTGTTGATCCGTAGAATATGTTAACCTGCATATCTATGGCAGCAGGAACTATCTCGTCTGTTATCTCTGCAAAATGGGGACTAAACCTTAACAGATATGGTCCCTACAGGTGGTTCCTTCAGGGCCTAACCATAAGATCACCTAGACTCAGTTGCTGTTTCATCAACTTCTTGTCCTTCTCCAGATATCTCTAAACAAACAAATTTGACGCGAGAGCTCACCTCACTGAATCTACGCATGCTGTATGTAACTGCAGGAATAGGTTTCATGACACTGTATGAAACGAAGATTGGATCTAACAGAGTTCTGTGATTGCATATGTAAAGTACCCCTCTAGTTCTTTTATAATTCTTGGTTGAAGAAAGTACTGAGGCCTTGGGTTTTGATACGGTGGTTTTAGGGCCAGTTAAGGAATTCACAATATGGGAAATGTTGATAGGTAAAATTGTGCTGCTGGTATATGTGATGTTGAAAATGAAAATTCCCAGTGGGAGCCACGTGAACATGATTAGTGAGGTAAGAGGAATGGGAGTGAAACGTTAACGGCTTTGGGCATTTCTCATTTGGAAGTAGAGATGGGCATGTGGAAAATAGGGATTGATATGTATTTTTCCATTCCCGTCTCCATTCTCCATTTACACCCCCATCCCTCTGTTTTCTACATTCTACCTAAAATAAAACAATTTGACTTTAAATAAAAACATTCAATTACAATATAAAAATAGTCAATTAATTGAAATAGTAAAATAAAACCATTCAAAAATAAGAATCTTAATCTCATTAAAATTAAGGTTATTTTTAATATATATTTAAAATTAGGAATATATAAAAAAAAAATACATTTTAAACTTATTATTTGGTGATATAGGGAGGAGGGACCTATCTCCATCCCCAATTATTTGGGATTTTTTACCAAACGGGGATGGGAATTTGGGAAAAATGTCCATCTCTACTTGGAAGAGTTGGTCAATTCATTAAGTTTGAATATGAAGCGTTCTCATCAATAGTCGATAAAAGAAATATAGAGTAAGAATTAAGAGAGATGAATAGGGTTAAGCACCCTATCCCAAAACCATATTGTCTTAATTTAAAACAATACCATCTTAGCTGTTTGCTTCCATCAAACCGACAAAATATCCAGAAACCACCTTCGACTCTCTTTCCGGAGTAGTCTTTCGAAAAAATTCAACCATGATATTTCGGCATATCGCATCACTGCCACCTTACTTTTACCTGACATCTTTAAACTGAAGCCTTCTTTCCGACATCTTCTAGAAAATACTTGGGCAAGATAGAGCTTCCCATTCTCAACTTGTCCTTTCTCAACCTGAAAAAGCTTATAAAAATCATTATCTTGAGGCCTTGAGGCCCTGGTTTGGTCGACCAACCAAATCAAAGGGTAGGATGAAACAAAACCAGAGCCCTTAAGAGGCCTCCGGCTAGCATGAAGTAAGGAAAAAGTGAAGATGATTTGAGAAGTGCAGTCTCTAAGTGGAAAAATCATAGTTTTATTTGAAAATTCCGGTGATGTGTGGAGCAGAGAGGTTTGTTTTTGGAATTTTGAGTGGGTTGCACTTGCACTTGCACTTGCACTTGCATGTTGTCTTTTAGGTAGTGATCACATTATTTCTATACATGTTTTAGATCCCTATTTCCTATTATTTATGCGATGTTTTCGAGCGAAGTTGATTGTTAATATGTTTTGTGAGCATTGTGTACACTATATCCCTAAATAAGGAATCAAACTTAATGGAAGAGCTTTGGAGCTAAAATGATCAAAATTGGAGAATTTGAAGATTTATTGTGTACAGCCATCGTGTTTTGAAGGCTGTCAAATATTCTTAAAGATGAAGTGGGTTGCGATCCACATATTTATGGAAAGCTTTAGATGTCTACTTGCTGAAAATTTTTACGGTTCGTGATCTCGAGTTTTATAAAGGAAGTTATGTTCGTTTTCATAATAGTGCGTAGTCTGCTAGTGTGGCGCGACCATAACCGCGCACTAGCGCGTTTTTGAAGTATCAAAGATTCATTGGGAGAAGGAAAACCCTAATTTTGTAAAGCTATATATATGGATTCTTTTTAGCATTACAGGGGACAAAAATGGATGCTCCCAAGCCACTAAGGGACCATTTTCCCATCAAATCTCATTCCCTGCCGTACACCAATTCTTCCATACACCACTAAAGCTCATCTTCCATCCATCATAAGTCAAGAAACCTTGAAAAAGGAGATTCCTACTTTGCCAAGAGGAATTCATCCGAATACAAGGAAGATTGAGAAGCTTTCGGATGATCACTATGAGTTCTTTCTATTTTTTTTTATTGTTGTTTATTTTTCCATGATGTGTAACTAATCCATAATTAGGGAATCAATGTGAAGAACATCAATTGCTCATGTAAACAACTATTATTTGTAATTCTATTTAAGGTTTAGTTTATTCACTGTGGTATATTATAATTCTTGCCTATTGTTAATGAAGCTGATGTAATTGATTTAGGTTTTGAATTGTAATTATTTGAGAAACTAAAGGATTAGTTTATCGTTGCTAATTGCTAATTCAAGATTAGATAGCTCTTGTGAATAATTAGTATAATCTCTAAATTAGGTATTGATTCTTAAATTCTTAGGGTTTAATGAGTTCCTAATATTATTCGTTCAGTCCATGACCAGACGGTAACAACAATAGTAATAGGAATACTTAGTTAAGTCCTTGACCAGAAGGTAATCACCAAATTAAGATAAAAATGAGTCTTAAACCTAAATAGACATCTTTTTGTTGAATAGTTGATTGCATTAAATAATTGTGTCCAAATCATTAATTACCTAGTTTCTTTCCTATATTTTCTCACAAGAAAATAACTCTATATTTAATTCAGTTTAGTTAATATCTTTTTAATTCTTTTTCCTTAATCAAATTCAATTATCTTTACTTTTATGTCTTTATTAAATTATAATTAGAGCAGTAGTTAAATTATCAATCTTTGTGGAATCGACTCTTGTACTTGTCGAAACTATACTAATATATAGATTCATGCACTTGCGAGATGTTGTCGGGGATAGGTTAATTTAATTACTATTCTAGTTTTTAGTTTCATTTCAGTTTTAGCCTTTTATTTTATTGGTTTTCCGTAGTGTATTTTTATTTAGTTTTTTTTCCCTTTTAGGTATCTGTTTTAAAGATGGAACTCATCAACACACTTCCTATGAAGGATTTTGCTCGTCTAGTTATGGGGACTTCACAATTATGTATCCTACTTGATGCAGCTGCCAGAAATTATGAGCTTAATACAATCCACTTTAACATGCTTCCATCGTTCAATGTACTTGCTAGTGATGATCCTCTTACTTTTATTCGTGATTTTTATTCTACAATTCAAACTTTTTCTTTGCAGGGATTGTCAGAAGATCAATTGCAAATGGAATATTTTTTTTTACACCGTGAAGGATAAAGCTAAGCTCTGGTTTTTGTCTTTGCCAATGGGATTACTCAACACATAGGAAGCAGTTTATAACAAGTTCATAAGTAAGTTTTATTCACATCAAAAGACCATCGAGTTTAGATGTAAAATTGTTACATTTACTTAAGCAGAGGATGGGCCATTTCATGAAGCATGTGAACATTTTAAAATGCTTTTATTTCACTGTCTTCACCATAATTACCTTATAGAATTGCAAATTCACTTTCTTTTTTTTTTTATGATGGTTTAACTTAATTTTGTCAAGCTACAGTTGACAATGCCACAGGTGGTATTATGTGGGAAAAGACTGCACAAGGGACCTACGATATGTATGAGATACTTAGTGCAAACTCGTAGCAGAAAAGTGCAAGAGGTAGGTGCATGCATTCATGAATTAAGTACTAACAATGAACTTGTCAGGCAGTTGGTGAATCTAACCAAACAGCTCAAGGCATTGGTTTCTGGAAGGAGACAAGCAACTGCTGAAATTTGCACACTTTATGGGACCTTAGACTATAAATCAAATATTTGTCCTATAAAGAAGCTTTTCTGGAATACATCCAAGAGCAAGCTCAAGCGATGGGCCCATCATCAGAAGAAAAATTGATTAAAGTTCATGAAGATGTTCAAGCCAAATTTGAGTTGAGGAGAATGCTAGTTCACTTGGATTAAATTCAGGAATGCTTGCAAAAACAGGCACTTGAAGAATTTCCGAGTCATATGAAACAAGCTGAAGCAACCACATGTTCTTCTTCTGGTGAACAAGAAGAGGCTTACTATGACAGTGAGGATGAAAGCTTGATGTTATGTAGAACAGAAGAAGGGGATGCCCTAGACTCTACTATGACATTATTGAAACTCAAGTGCAATAAAACTGCACATTTGCATGTGTGTACGAAAAAGAAGAAGTTTCATCGTACTAAGAAGCATTGCCAAAAAGACCTCAAACAAGATATGAAAGTTTTGATTAATAACTTGTGTTTGCGTTTCTTTTCAGGTGGACCATTTAACGTTCTTCAATTCTCAAACAAGAGGAGAAATTCTTTTAAAGTAAATGAGCATCAATTGGGGCCATATCTAAACGTTGATCCCTCAACAAAGGGATAGACCTTACATCGCATCTTGCCAAGATGTTAAATAAAGCAATTGGTGGGAGGCAACCCATCTAGGTAATTTTCTAGTTTTTATTGTTAATTTTTCTCATTTTTGTTTGTGTGTTTGGCATTCATACATTCCATACTTGATATATTCATTGTCCATACATTCATATCAAATAAACATTTAGGACAATGTTTGGATTAGGTTTGGAGGTGTGACTTCGTTGTTATTTTTATTTTTCGTTATTTGTTCAAAATTTGCAAAAAAGTGTCATGTTTTGAAAAATTTTGAGTCAAATGTTTCATGAAAAATTGTACTATTTTGTGAGGAAATAATTTTTGGTCCATGTCACGTCCTTTATTTTTTGTACCGATTCGAATATATAAAGAATATAAAATTTTAGATGGTACTTCAAAATTTATGACTGTTTCTTCGACCAAAGGTCAAGGGCAATGCTCTGTTTTTGCGGAATCAGCACGTGATATGTTTTCGATGTTAATTTTCACTATGTTCCAAAAATAAATTAGGGAATTTTATCTAAATAAAAGTTGTTTATTTTCATGTCTATTTTCGAAATATAAAATTTCGTCAAAATCTACAAAGTGTGTTTCAAGATATTCACTGAAAACTAGATGTAGGTCAAATCTGAAATTCTGCAGTTTATGAAACTTTTGCTTTCTAAGTTAATATATCTCTTTTGCTGCTAATGGAGACTTATATGATATGCTTTGATAACTATGTATTTACTAAAGTATTTTCATGAAGGTTTTTGCATCATAATATATTGCACTTGCACAGCCATACTCTTCGTATTTTGGTGGATAATATATCATACTTGAATGATTATGGAAGAATAGTAGAGACTACCCTTGTGAGCTAATTGAGCCAATGTCATTATTTGAGAGGGATTTTACTGTTTCTACTTTTAAACACACTCATCAATTTCGTTCTTAAGTTTGTAGATTGATCTCATTAATTTTTTTGCATTGAATGCTAATGAACTCATCTCTTTTGTAGGTAACATGTTGTTTGCCTTTGTGTGCGCCATAAATCTATGTGAAGTCAAACACTTAAGCCTTTTCTTTCATCACCCACATTATCCTTACCCACGAAACTTATGTTTTGGTCATACCCTATAACTTGGGATTATGACAAGGTGATTAAAAGAAGAATACATAAACTGAGTTCCACCGTTGATTAGTTGTGCATATCAAAGCAAAGATTGTGCTACACTCATTCGAAGAAAAAAAAAGGAAAAATTAAAAAAAAAAGTGAAAGAAAAGGAAAGAAAAAAAAAATGTATGATTAAAAGTCTTGGTTCAAAAGTTCAAAATCACTCCAAAATGAGTAAGAAGGTGAAGCACAAATTAAAGAAGTTTGGATGCCAAAAATTTAATTCAAGAAAGCTGGTCATGATGTTGAAATATCTCAAGTAATTTCATTGATGTGATCCTTAGTTCTTTGTCATCATATCCCGTTGTTCTTAACTATTCACCTAAGCACGTTACAACCAAGGTAAAACCTAATTGATCTTTGGGAAGTTTAACTTGGAAGTGGAGGTATGTGATTATACTTTACCTATGTTCGTAGTATTTGATTATATTCATGAGATTTATTTTTGATGAAATTGAGCTTTTATTCTGCAAATTTCATATGCGATTTATCATAATTTTCTTATGCATAACTTCTATACGCATATGTGAGGCCTAGAGTTGAGACGAATTCTATCTATGATATTTGATGTGGTTGATTTCAAGGTAAGATATTTTGAGTAGTGGCTTACCCACAACACATGATGCAATTACTTGAATGATATAACTTAGTTTTGAATTAGTGGTTTTTACGTTCATTGGTCCTTATTAGCTTGTTTAAAGTGGTGATTGACGCATTCGCATTGCATAGAGACGTTTGTAGGTATCGTAGCTGGTAAATCCTCAGTACTATACTCCTTCTACTAGGGACATCTAAGAATTTAAAAGCTTATGGCACACGTTAAGCATTATCGTGTTTCCCTACGAAAGTGGCTAGATTAGTTTTCTTCTTATTTTTAGATTTTAGTATTTTATTTTGTTTGTTCTGTTTTGCTCAAGGGTTAACAAATATAGGTTTGGGGGTATTTTATCACACTATTTCTATACATATTTTAGGCCCCTATGTCCTATTTATTTATGCGATAATTTCGAGTGAAATTGGCTGTTAATGTGTTTTGTGAGCATTGTGTAGATTATCATATCTAAATAAGCAATTAAGCTTAATAGAAGAGTTTTGGAGTTAAAAATGATTAAAATTGGAGAATTAGAGGATTTGTTGTGTAGAGGCGTCATGTTTCGAAGGCCGCCAAATATTCCAAAAGCTTAAATGGGTTGCAATCCACATATTTCTGGAAAGCTCTAGATGTCTACATTCCGAAAAATTTTACAGTTCGTAATTCGAGTTTTCTAGAAGAAGTTATGTTCGTTTTCGTAACAGTGCGCAGTCTACCAATGCGTGGCACGACCAAGCCCGCACCCAACCACGGGGTTGCATGATAGATTGCACCAGCGCGTTTTTAAAGAATCCAAGATTCATTAGGAGAAGGAAAATCCTAATTTTATATAGTTATATATGTGGATTCTTTTTAGCATCAAAGGGGACGAAAAGGGAGGCTCTCAAGCCACTAAGGGGACTATTCCCCCATCAAATCTCATTCCCTACCATACACCAATTCTTCCATACATCATTAAAGCCCATCTTTCATCCATCATAGATCAACAAAACCTTGAAAGAGAAGACAATCAAGAAGATTCTTACTTTACCAAGAGAAATTCAGCCGAATACAAAGAAAATTGAGAAGCTTTTGGATGATCACCATGAGTTCTTTATATCTTATTTCTCTTTTTATTGTTTATTTTTTCATTATGTGTAACTAGTCAATCATTAGGGAATCAATGTGAAGAATATCAATTGCTCATATAAACAACTATTATTTGTAATTTTATTTAAGGTTTAGTTTTATTTACTGTACGTATATTATAATTCTTGCATATTGTTAATGAAGATGATGTAATTGACTTAAGTTTTGAATTGTAATTATTTGAAAAACCAAAGGATTAGTTTATCGTTATTACGTACTAATTCGAGATTAGATAGCTTTTGTGAATAATTGGTATCTAATTTATATGTTTATCACTAAATTAGGTATTGATTCTTAAATTCTTTGGGTTTAATAGATTCCTATTATTATTTGCTCAGTTCATGATCAGATGGTAACAACAATAGTAATAGGAATACTTGATTAAGTCCTTGACCAGAAAGTAATCACTATAATTAAGATAAAAATGAGTCTTAAACCTGAATAGACATCTTTTTGTTAAATAGTTGATTGCATTGACTAATTGTGTTCGAATCATTATTACCTAATTTCATTCTCATATTTTCTCACAATAAAAGAACTTTGTGTTTAATTCAGTTCAATCAATAGCTTTTTATTTCTTTTTCCTTAATCAAATTCAATTCTCTTAACTTTTCTGTTTTTATTAAATTAGAATTAGAGTACTAGTTAAATTACCAATCTCTGTGAGATCGACCATTGTACTTGACGGAACTATACTAACATATAGAATCGTGCACTTGTGATGTATAATTTGATACATTAGGTAGGATTTTAGACAAGAGCCAACATGAAATCACCTTTCCAGCCATCTTTTGTTGCTTACCATCATCTGGCATCCTGCTCCTTTATATAAGATACTATTCGATTCTTTATTTTTGGAGGGTCCTAAGAATAATATGAAACAATTTTAAAATATAAAATATAATTTTTGTGGAGGGCGATTCCAAAATACGGGTTATTATTATTTTCCCTTGAGGTTTTAGAAAACTTCGTTTTACCTTTGCAATTAATATATTTCTTTGTTATTTCTCTTTTTTTTTCCCTGCCGTTCCAATTCTATTAAAAAGGGTGAGTTGTCATTTTGCTCGTAAGGGCAATATGGTAATTACACAAAAATTGAAAAACTTGGATCTCCACCGTCCATTATGAACCATTATTGATGGTGGAAATCCAAGTGATAAACCATAGAGACTTAAAGTTCAAGAAAAAAAAATTAAAAATAAAAAATAAAAATAAAAAAATGAAAGCAAAATAATATGGTGTTGATCTAGTCGTCCATCTTAAGATGGACTGTGGTCCATTAATTGAATAAAAAAATTAGAAAAAATAATTGAAAGAAAAAAAATTAAAAGCAAAAACATATGGTGGACATTTAGATTAGAGCTCCACCTTTCATGATGGACGGTCTAATCTCCACCAGTTGAAGAAAAAAAAATTAAATGAAAAAATTTGGTAGGTCTCAAGATCTTCTTTCTTTGGATTTCCAAGGAGACCCAATTCTCCATGGGAGGGGAAGGCTACCACACCGTCGTTGCGAATGGGAAAACCAAACACCCGGTCACCCACACTGTCGGTGCCTCTAAATTCGACCACCACACCACTGCCTCCAAAACCCGACACCAAACGCCGGCCACCTCCAAAAAAAAACCCAACTACCACCTACCGCCAAACAAAAACACACAACAATACACAAAACAATACATGATGAAAAACAAAGAGAGAGAGAGAGAGAGAGAGAGAGAGAGAGAGAGAGAGAGAGAGAGAGAGAGAGGAGAGAGAGAGAGAGAGAGATGAGAGAGAGAGAGAGGAGAGAGAGAGAGAGAGAGAGAGAGAAAAGAAAAAAATTTAATTGTTATTTTTTATTATTTTAATTTTATAATAGGATAAAAATTATTTTGGTCCCTTACTTTTTTCGAATTATTACTTTTTGACCAATATTTTTTTTTTCAGCTCGTGTGGTCTTTAACTTTTTAAAAATTCATCAATTTAGCCGTTCTGTTAGTCAACAGTTAGTCAAATTTAAGGGTGTTAGGAGTACTTCAGTGTTTAGATACAAAAATAAAAATTAAGGTTAAAAAATATATTAAATAAAAATAAAATAATAACAACTGAAAAAATAAAAAATAGAAAACAATAATTTTTAAAAACAATTAAAAATTACTTTTACTAATTTATTTTATTTTTAAAAATAATAATTAAAAAATTATATTTTTTTTAAAAATAATAATGCCTCCTTTCCTACTATTTTAAAAAAAATTTAATTTTTTATTACTTTAATAATTTATTTTCCTATATAAAACTTATGTTTTATATTTTAATATTAATTTGAAGTGTTATTTTAAATTATTAAATTTTTATAAATTAGTTATTATTGCATTGAATTTTATTTTTTAAAAGTTTTTAATTTTGCTGTTAATTAATTAATTTTTTATTTTTAATATTTAAGGACTTTTCTTATAAATATTATGTATTTTATAATTTGACAATTATCAATTTAATTCCTAAATTTTAACGAATTATGAATTTTTTAACATAGTTTACTTTATTAGTATCGTGGATCCTAAGTTTTCGTAAATATATTAATTTGGTCCCTCTGACCAATTTTTTAACAGTCAAACTCATAGAAAATGTTAAAAATACAGTTTTGCCTTGAATTCTATTTAAATGAGTTAAAACTACAATTTTACCCTTAAACTTTTAAAAAGATTATGTTCATTATTTATTAATCAAAAGGATAATATAATCATTTTATATTAATTTTTTAAAAATAAAATTTTAAAAAATTAAATGGATCTTCAACGTCAACCTTGATGGATAGTACAGGCAATATTAAAAACATTTAAAAAAATAATTTTTTTTTAAAAAATTTATGTTCTTAAGAAAATGGAAATAAAAAAAATCAAAAGTTGATTCTTCAAGAGACCCCTATAACAACAAAAAAATAAATAAATAAAAATGAATTTGTCAAATCTCCAGCAATGGAGATTAAAATCGATCTTCATCGCTAGAGAAGAGCGACCTCCTGGAGGTCGCTGGGTATCCATCGCTGGAGATCGACGAGTCTCCATGAATCAATGAATAAGCTCAAGTGGATAATGCTCAATTTCTCTACATTTCACCTTTCAGTCAAAGATCTGATACAAGTAATAATAAATCAGCAAAGCCAGAACAAAACAAGCACATAGAATACATAAATGTGTAAAAAGGAGAGAGAGAGAGAGAGAGAGAGAGAGAGAGAGAGAGAGAGAGACTTACAGTAGATGTCCTGGAAGGAGCAAGAGCTAGGGAAGAAAATGGGTGTTTCGAAATAGAAGGTGGTGGAAGAATTGCCATGTGAGAGAGATCTTGGAATGAAGAGGAAGACAAGAGTGGGGTTTCAGAAGTGTGAAATGCTTGGATTTTGGACAACATTTGAATAAAAAGAGAGGAATTAGAAAGGTCTATCGGTGTGTGTTGTTCAATATTTTTTTTTTCCTGTTCGTAGGGTTTCCTGGATATTCAACTTTGATTTTTTTTTTTTTTTGGGTGTGGAGATACAATCTTTACAATTTTTTTTTAATTCTCCATTCACAATATATTTTTTTAAAAGAAAATTTCAATATGATATCCTCCGTCCATCAGCCTTGATGGATGATGGAGATCCTTTTAAATTTTTTTAAAATCTTTAATTAAAAAATTTTAGTGTTGACACGTGGATAGGTTTAAAGATAAAAATACTTCTGAAACCACTAAGTTTGACTAATGGTTGACTCATAGAAAAACCAAATTGATACATTTATGAAAACTTAGGGCCCATGAGTACAATAAAGTACACTGCGTTTAAAAACTCATAATTTGTCAAAATTTAAAGACTAAATTGATAATTGCCCCTTATAATTTTTTTTTTTACACATGTTATATTATTATTGGATGTACAAGTTAAGGTTAATTTGTTAAATTTTAAAAAATAAAGGGTAAAATCGTATTTTCAACTTAATCATTTAAAGTTAAGGGTAAATTGGTCAATGTGTATATTCTGTCATATTTGACTGTCAAAAATTTGGTCAGAAGGACTAAAATGATGGATTTTTAAAAAGTGAGGAACCATGTGAGCCAAAAAAGGAAATATCGGTTAAAAAGTAATAATTTGAAAAAAAAAATATAGGGATCAAAATAAATTTTGCCCTCTAAAATATTAAATAATTTTAAAAATATCTTAAGGATATGTTAGTCATTTTACCCTTCATAAGGACAAAATGGACTTTTCAGATTTTAACTCATCAAATTTTATGGATTCGGTAGGATGAGGAAAATAGAAAATATTTTAAAAGTAAAGGCTAAAATAATATATTTTTTTTAAATTTCAGAAGGGAAATAATAATAACCCTTCAATTGCTGGGTTACTGGGGTAGGATAGGAAGTGGGTTAATACCCTCCTATTGTCTTTTTCAGTTAAAAATTTCATATCACAATTTTAATTTTACTTCTATTTAAAATAGTTGGCACATCATATGTTGATATAGCTACATTTGATGATGCATTATAAACTTTCTTGATGAGATAAGATAAGTAAAATAACTTTTAAAAAATCAAAAATCCATAAACAAAAATATCATATAAAGAAGGATGTAAAGATTGAAAAAAAAAAATCTAATAAATCAACTAGACAGAAAGGTCAAAAGCAACCCAAAAAAGAAAAGAAAAAAAAAAGCAGGTAGAAATATAAGAAATTACCCCATATAAATATGTGTGGTTGGGCATCAGAGAGAACCAGGACAGGAACCACAATAGTGGTGTCAAACATATGGGATTTGAATTAATTTTTTTGGAAATTTAGATTTGGATCGAACTTTATCCAAAAAAAAAAAAAAATTAGACTGGATTATGTTTTTTCAAAAAGAAAACCAATCCAAATTCACAACATCAGACCAAATTGGATGTATTTTTTTGGATTTCAAAATTTTTTTGCTTTCTAATCGGATTCAAATCTTTTCGAATTTTGGACCATATTAGGATGTTTTATTCGGATTATACTCGAACTTTTTTTGGATTTTTTATAAAAAAAAAGTTAATTTTTTTTATTAATTTTCTTTTAATATTATTAAGATGCATTGTTTAAGAAAATATTTTGATTGGATATCGTTATATTAATATTTAATTACTTTATTAAGATATTTTATTATTTTACCAATTAATTTTGGGGGTAATTATATAAACATTCTCGAGTTTATGTCTAATTGCACGTATATGGACCTTTTGTCGAAATTGACAAAAACATTCTCTATCGTTAGTGGTCAGCGGTTAAGTTATAACGATAACGATCAAGGGTAAAATAGTTTTTTTTTTCCTTCATTATATTATTAACTATTTAAAATTAATTAATTTAAAATTAAAAAAATGAATGGTGGAGATCTAATGTATCATGTTAAATGGATGGAGGAGATCAGATCTCCTCCATTACATTGAAAAAAAAAATTGGAAAACTTCAGCTCCTTCAGTGGAGTTCAGAAGCTCCTTCGATGAAGTTAGCTCCTTCATCGAAGGAATGGATAGCTCCTGCAAGGAAGGAGACGATTTGATCCTTCGAAGGAGTAAATGCTTCGATGAGGAGCAGATCTGCTCATTTGATAAGGACTAACGATCTGCTCCTTCATAAAACTGGTAGATCTACTCTTAGATCAAATAGATCTCATCCATCTAATCAGATCAGATGTATGCGATCCATCTAATTAGATGGGGTCCATCTATTAGATCTGATGGTGGAATGTCATTTTATCTGAACAGATGAAGCTCAACTGATCAGATTTTCTTTTTTTTAATTTTTAATTTTATTTTTATATACAAAAATTTTAAATAATTATTAAGAATAATAAAATATTTTAAAAAATAAGTCATTAAGGGCAATTTAGACTTTTTACTTAAAAAATCTAGTCAACAGTTAGTTTGAATGGAAGTTAATTAATGGCAATAGATATTTGTATTAATTTTGACAAGAGGTCTATATGCGTGGAATTGGACTTAAACTCGAGGGTGTTTGTGCAATTACTCCTTAATTTTGAATAAATGTTAGGGTAAAAATCATTTTCGGTCCCTATCTTTTTTCGAATTATTACTTTTTAACTTTCCTTTTTTGAATTTCGTAGTTCCTAACTATTAAAAACTCAATCATTTTAGTTTTTCTGACCAAATTTTTGACAATCAAACGTGATATAATATGCACATTAACCATTTTATACTTAACTTTAATTGAATGAGTTAAAAATATAATTTTTCCTTTATTTTTTAAAATTTAACAAATTAACTTTAATTTGTACATCAAATAAGAATTTAGAATACGTCACCATAGACATATAAAAAATAAAAAACTGTCACCAATTTATTTTTAAAAAAATTAAAATGATAAAGGAAAAATTAAAATGATAAATGATAAAATGATCAGTCCTTCTTCGACGTTAGAAGAGGCAAAAGCCCCCTCCATCATCATAATAGGGAAGAGGCAAGCCTCCTCCGTGTTCAGAATGGTGGAGGCTTTTACCTCCTCTTGATACCAAATTTAGTCATCGGAGGAAGATCAGTCCTCCTTCGACGTTAGAAGTGGCAAAAGCTGCCTCCATCATCATAATATGAAAGAGGCAAGCCTCTTTCGTTGTGAGATTTTTGGAGGCTTTTGCCTCCTTCATGGTCTGAGGGGAAATCAGTCTCCTTTGGCAAGACCCAAGTTTAAGGATTCAGTCACCTGTGGTGATGGGTACCAGCCTTTGAAAAAATATTTAATATTTTAATTAAATAATAAATTTTTAGTTTTAGTTTTAGTTTTTAATTTTTAAAAGTGATATTATTAAACACGATTATCTTTTTATTAAAATAGTACATTGTGGTAAGGAGTTAGCTGAATCCCAAATGAACCACTAATACATTGCGGTCCCTGCCAACAAATTGATCCTTATGCTTCTTCACCACGTAAAGATAAAGATAGAACGAGAGAGAAAGAATGAAAGTATAGTACAATAAATGGATTCTAATTGATAATTGACAACTTATCATGATGTCCATTCTTTTTAAAGTGACAAAGTTACTGAGAGCGTTGTCCAATTCCAGATATTAGTCACATTTGGACCATATCCATAAGAAAGTTTTGCTTTGTGCAAAAATTATTTGGTTATTAACTTATCACAAAATATTACATTTTGGTCACTATTTCGTTTTTTTAACTTCCGTGGTTCCTAACTTTTCAAAAATCCATCAATTTAGTTCTTCTGACTAATTTTTTAACTGTCAAACATGACAGAATGTGTAAATTGACCATTTTACCTTGAGTTTTAATTTATATAAAATGAAAATTCGATTTTTTTTCCTTTATTAAAATTAAAAACTTTTAAAAAATTATTACAATAAATAAAAAATTTTAAAAAATTTAATAAAGCCGCCTCCTCCTATCAATTTTCTACCAAGCTTTTTTTTTTAATTGTTAATTTTTTTAATTAAATTTTATTTAATAAGTTTTTATTATTTTTTTTAATATAAATTATTATTTTTAGGGTTAATTACACTAATACCTCTCTTTTTGGCATTTTTGCACATGCTAGTAACTTTACCTTTTATTGTACAAACTTCTCTCGAAAACCGTTAACTAACCATAAAATTAACGGTTTGGTACTGTAGTAAGGGCAAACTCGTCTTTTTTTCATTAAATCAATTAAAACAATAAATTTAAAAAATCTAAAAAAGAAGAAAAAAAAATCTGAAAAAAGAAGAAAAAAAAAAAAAAAAAAAAAAAAAGAAGAAGAAGAAGAAGAAGAAGAAATCTGGAAAAAAAAATTAGTAGAAGAAGAAGTAGTTTGTGTTTGAGTGTACTTTTGGTTGACCAAAAAAATCTGAAAAGATTATTTTTTTCAAATGGAAGATAATATCAACTTCAATTTTATACAAAACAAAAATTTTCAAAGTTAATTTGATCTGGCATCTCCACCTTCAAATATATTTTATTTTAGGTTTAAAAGTTCAACCTTAAAAAAAAAAAATTTTATTCAATTTTTTTTTTAAGTTTGAAGATTCAACCTTCGTACTTTTTTTTTTTTTTTTTTTTTCATTTGAAGGATCTTCAAATTGAATTTTATTATTTTTTTTTTTTGGTTTTAAGGTTTTTTTTAAATATTTTTATTAAGGATAAAATGATCTTTTTATCCAAACCATTAATTTTATAATTGATCAATGATTTGGTCAACATTTTTCAGAAAAAATTTATATAATAAAAAGTAAAATTATCAGTGTAAAAAACACCAAAAATTAGGGAATATTAGTGTAATTAACCCTTATTTATATATAAGAAAACTAAAAATACTTCTCTAATTGTCAAATTTGACTAACTGTTAACTAACAGAAACACTAAATTAATGGATATTTAAAAAGTTAGGGACTACAGGAGGTAAAAAACAAATTAATGATCAAAATATAATATTTCGTGATAAGTTAAGATCCTAAATGATTTTTGCCATTTTACTTTAAGGGAAGATTGATGAAATTAATTGATACCTCAGCTCATCTTGGCAAGTATTAAACAACACAAGTAATAAAATTACATTTCAGCACCTGTATCTGGTGAAAATACAGAGAACACAGTTGCAGCAAAATACATAACCACGCAAGGCAAAAACTAAACTTCAACAATGTGAAGAGGTTAAATACCCTGCTCCTCAAATACAAAGATCGCTTTACTTCTGTAAGAGTTCCATTTGGATGTCTTTTTGTAACAGCATTTGATCCTCACGATGTTTTCTCAAGAATGACGCACCAATTTGATTTGTCAAAAAATCGATCAACTATTACCGCATTGTCCATATCAGAAACCAATCTGCGAGAATCAACGCAAATGAATATGACATAAAATGTTGTAGAATTAGGAATTAATCAAAAACGGCAAACGTGAAACACACTGCATATTGGTTGATCAGTAGGTAATTTACAATTTAATAATAATCCTCACAGGTGCAATCATTGATCAACAAGGAAGAAAATGTAGGCTCAAACTCAAATGCATGTATTAAGAAACTGAGATAATGGCACAGGAAATAGGCCTAAACATCACCAATTCGGCCTCTACTCCTCCTTTGAGGTCCTTCACCCAATATGGTCAGAGTCTAATAAATATGTTTCCCACGGTAATGGGAACAATCCATGCTATGAATCATTGCTGGAGAAAAACAAATTTCAGCAACATTATGTAATTTCATAGGCAGCAATAAATCTCCCACACAGAGATAGCCAATTGGGAAAAGAGCAATTTTACATAAGAATGAAAAGGACATTCAGCTTTCACATATGTCCTCATATTTTATCGTATCTTATCTGTTTCAACAAAAAGCGCTCTTCATTATCCATTCATCTAAAAACTACTGATCCATCAAATATTTCAACATTCATCATTCATCAGTAATGGTCCTCAGTAATGCTGTCTACATCAAGCATTAAAGATTGTAGGGCAAATTGCACTAACTCACTCTAATTATATGCATAATTGCACTAAAATTGGTGAGAATGCAATAATAACTCTGACTACACCTTGACCCATTAACTAACGGTTGACTACAGTTAGTAACTAATTGTTAAAGGGCAATTTGGTCTTTTTGCAGTGTTATTAAGTAGATAGAAAAAAGAAAATAAGATATCCAATCAAATCTCGCCACATCAGCCCTAAAACATTTTATTAATTAAAAATAATAATTTTATTAACTAAAAAAATAAAGGAAAAAAAAAACAACTTCATGCCTCCTCCCTCTTCTTCCACCACCAACATTTTTTTTCACCTTCACAAACTCACATCTTTACTACTAGACTACCACCAAACTCACAATTTTTCTTTACCATCACAAACTCACAAAAAAATAATTAAAAAATATTACAAAAAAAAAATTAAGAGCTAAAAAAAAGAAGCAAAAAGAGATGATCTCCTTTAATGGAAGATCGGATCTCCATTACAAAGAAATGAGAAATAAAATTTTGTCCCCTATCTTTTCTTCCACACAAATTTTTTGTTTCCTTATGAAATGGAAAAAAAAAAACTATTTTTGTTCTTTGGGAACTTGGAGGAAAATCCTACCTGAATTGTCTTAGCATTGCTGTTTTGTAATGGGTTGAAACCTAGTACTTTAATTTTATTTTATTTTCAAACAAAATCCAGAAAAGTTTCTAAAGTGTACATAACCATGAAGATATCTGGCCAGAATCCTTTGTCTTTTTGAAATTCCCATGAAATCTAATATCTCCATGGATAGATCTAGAGATTTGGTTCCAGATTTGTCCGAGGTCCAATAGTTTTTTATAAATTATCTGATTTTTTTTATTATTCTCCAAAAACAATCACAAGGCAAAAATGACATTGCCCCTTATCCGTTAGTAAGGGTGGCCAAGAGATGGTCAGTGTTATTATTGCTTTCTTGCTAATTTTAGTGGAATTATACATAGTATAATCAGGGTAAGTGCAATTTGCCCAAGATCATATTGACATTTTTTACAGACAGAAATCTTCAAGTCTCAGTAGTATTTTATACAAGAATTCCTATAATAATATCATTTCTCTATGGTGTATCACATTATGGGAAAAACTTAATCTGTGTATATTGTGCTAGGGTCTTGATAAACTACTCTCATTCCTTGGCCTGAACATCATACCCACTCTTCGGACCAATTTTTAAATCTAATAAAGTTATTATTTCAATTCATTCCCTAACCGCAAAACTTGCCTTCTATCTTTTCATCATAACAAGCCAACATCATCATCGAGACTATCATCTGCTGTTGGACTTCAGCTCATGTAAGAGAATTCAACTGATGAGATTGCTATTATTCTCTTCAAGTTTTACACGCATAATATGAAAAAAAGATTAAAAGAAGAGCTTCTTGTTACATAAAACTCGTTAAATAATTGCACTGTGTCAAGGCATCAAGCTTTCCATAACCCATTTTTAATTAGTCTATGGCACCTAATTATAAACTTTTCTAGAGCTGTTGCATTATTTTATATGATTTGAAGAACACAAAAGTCTTAAATTATATTGATAAACAGAGAATAAATAAAAATACAAAAGCAAGAGGATAGCTAGGTTGAATGCAAAAAGAAATTGCATCAAATTTGATTTGATATTCAACAACAGCTATCAAGCTGTGAGAGAATATAAAACATTTCAGTTCAAAAAAAGAAAAAAAAAAAGAAAAAGAATAGTTGGATTGTTCGAAGGGAGGTGTAAGAGATAGACGGTTCATAGAGAAGCGTGAAATTGTCATATTACAGTGATACCTGCACTTTAGTTTCTACAATGCTAACTTATTCTCTTAGCTAGGAAGATCCCATATTTTCATATAGTAGGAATTCCTTTAGGTATATCTTTGATTATAATCGAAAGTTGCCATTTTAAGTTTACATTATCATATTCCAAACGTAACATTTTTCCAATGAATTTATTTAGTTATTTATTTATTTTATTACAAAATCAAGTCAGTTTGCTACATGATAAAAAATTCACCTCCTTATTTTATTGCAAATTTGCAATACGATAGTTGTTGACTTGAATAACAACATATTGTGGATTGAATGAAGGACTCGTTTCTTTTTCTTTTTTTCCAAGAAAAAAATGTAAAAATAACAAACCTAAAAACTCTATATTTATAAAATTAATATTTGATAAACATAAGACTACAGAAAAAACTGTCCACATTGATTACCCCTCAACTTAATCTTAGGTCCACTCCTGATTATTTTCCCAATGATAATATTAGAAGTCAAAACTTATTCCCCCCCAAACAAATTATTTCATTAAAAGCTCCATCAGGAAAGTATGTTTGCTTTAGTATCTCTTAAGCAGAAAAGTACGTTTTCTTTCAAACCCTACATAACAAAAGCATTTTCTTCTGAATGAACAAGAAAGCTTTTCTCAAAGTATTTCTGATTCAATTCCAAAATGTTTCCATGTGTGACAATTTTAAAAAGATAAAAAAAAAAAAGCGAAAAAAAAGAGTAGATGTTTATGATTTAACAAGCAATTGTTGATACAAAGCAATGGATAACAAAAACTTTTTTCAAAGCAATGAATAACGATAATCTGCGAAAGAATATAACGCATACCTTTCAAGCTCGCCCTCACTGAATACATGGTAATATCTGTTGTACACTACAGCACCTTTTTTGTCATCTTTCTTTGCCAGGCCACTTGCAAGAGCGCAAGCTGACGCACCACTGACTTCAGCTCGATGGTAAGGTAAGTGCCAAGGTACAAAATACTCTTGTTGATCCATGATGGTTTTCTCATCATCTTTAGAATTGTCTTCACTTTGAGAGGTCAAACACATTGACTCCCAAAATCTCTGAGTCAAATTTTCCTTGGAATGTTTTTCATTGTCTCCCAAAAAACCATTTTCTTCCATTTCTGGGATGCTTTTTAATGTCAAGGATGAAGCACTACGGATACGAGGACTACCTGGTCCTATCCACTCTTCTACATACTTTTGAGAAAGTGGAGTCCATTTGGTAACTAATGACTTATCCTCTTGTTCAACAGCCCAGACCGTTATTAGAACAAGGCCACCCTTCTTGACAACCCGAACTAATTCTTCAATTGCTTTCTTTCTCCTATTTTCAGTACTTAGGTGATGTAGTACAGCTATGGAGATTGCTGCATCGCCAAAACCAGTTCTGTAGGGCAGATTGACAGCATCTGCAACAAAAACTTCCTGCCCTCTATCTGCACAAATTTTGATAAGGGGGGCACTTATATCACAACCTACAAAGAAGCAATCTGGATTTAAGCCCAAGTACTTGCCATTTCCACATCCTGCATCCAAGACAAGAGAACCTGAAGGCAAAGAATTCAAAAAGGTAGCAACTTTTGGCCACTTAGCAAAACGAGTGGAACTGAAATGTGGGGCAATAGCATCATAAACATGATGAACGTACTTCTTTTCCAATTCAGGCGTCACTTTTATGCTTAAGGATGAGCATATCTGGTCCTCACTTGTAGATACAGATTCCTGAACGTTAAATTTCCCATCAGATCCAAGGGTACACAAACTAGAAGCACCTTTTACTTTGACTTCTTTCATAGTTCCAAAAATCACTTGATGGTGAATACTTCTAATATTGACAAAGGGTAGAGGGCACAGCTCACAAAATTTATAAAAACATTTAGTTGCTCTTTGCGCATCAAAAACCATCAGCTCAAAGCATAGAACCTATCAGGCATGGCCCTGCAGCAAGATGAAAAATAATAAGCAAGAAGATTTTTTATTCTTGATCTTTTAGAGATGAAAATCGGGACCGTTATACAGGCAAAATAACCTTTCTCTAACAACACTAGACAAGAGCTATCATCTTCTTTTTTTTCCAATTTTTTTTTTTTTAAAAATAATACAAGCAACAATTATTTACTTACTTTTTTTTATAGGAAACAAAATGTTTATTAACATACTAAAACGATATACAAGGGTGCTTGTACAAGCATAGAAGTGACAATTATTCACTAATCAAACATACAAAATTTATTGTATTTCAATCTGAAGCAGTTGACAGACTATAACCGGGAAGTTTAGCAAGTTTTCCATTCTTCATAATCCTTCTTACACTCTCAACCTCTTCCCACAAACCTCTACTAGCATAAATATTTGATAAAACAACATAAACCCCATCATTCCAAGGTTCCAACTCCAGCAAATGCTTTGCCACCCACTCCCCCATCTTCACATTTCCAAATTTCTCACAGGCACCCATCAGACAACCCCATACTACCACATTAGCCTTCATTGGCATCTCCCCAATCATCTCCCTAGCCTCCTCAAGCAACCCTGCTCGGCCAAACAGATCAACCATACACCCATAATGTGGCAACCGGGGCACTATTTGATACACATTCTTCATAATATGAAATAAATGTTTCCCTTCTTGCACCTTCCCTCCATGCACACATGCACTTAGCACCCCAACAAAAGTCACATGGTTAGGCCTCACTCCAGCTTCTCTCATGAAACAGAAGCATTCAAGTGCTTCATTGACATGTCCATTAGTAGCATAACCTACAATCATGGATGTCCACGAAGATACATTCTGTCGGTCCATCCTTGAAAAGACATTATAAGCTAAGTCCATCCTGCCACATTTCCCATACATGTCTATGAGTGAATTAAACATCAAGATATCCAATTCTTTAACAATTTTGGCTTGGAAAACACACTTGTGCAATTGAAGAGCTAAACCCAAGTCTCCTAAACTTCCACAAGCTGAAGTTACACTAACCATGGTAACATCATCAGGCTGCAATCCACATTGTTTTAGCTTGATAAACATATCTATGACTTCTTTCGCTCGGCCCCCTTGAGAAAGCCCTGATATGATTGCATTCCAAGAACCCAACTTTTTCTCACCATTTTCATCAAAAAACTTGCGTGCATTTTCAAATTCTCCCGCTTTGGAGTATAAACTAATAAATCCACTCTCGCAAAACTCATTTGATTGAAGTCCAATTCTTATTGCGAGAGAGTGAAGCTGCCTGCCACTCTCAAAAGCAAAACATTGACATGCAGCTTTTAAGATGATGGGAAAAGTGTAACAGTCGGGCAATACACCTGCTCGTGACATCAAAACATAGATGTGCAATGCCTTGTTTGGAGCATCTAATCTAGTGTATGATCTTATAATATTGTTCCAGTGAAATGGGGCAGGGTAAGATTGTAACATGCGAGTGCGGACAATATGGGCATAAATTTGATTAAGTTGGAGTAAGTTGGTACATTCTGATAATTGGGTTGCTATGAGTTTAGCTAGGTCTTGGATTACTACTGGTGTACAAAACTCGGGGTTGTGTTGGGCATCAACAGGTATGCTACTTGTAGCAAGACCTTGACTGAGATGGTACAAAATGGTTAGGTGTTTTTTGGGTGTTTGGATTTTGCACAGCCTCTGTAGTATGTGGGAAACAACATCATTCATAGTGAGGAGAGTAATAGAGGAAAGGAGGTTCAATAATATAGGACAGAACGTGGGAAGAAAATGTGATCAGAATGTTATAGGTTGTAGTTGATGATCTTGTAACTAATCGGGGCTCACAAGAAAAGGGAACACTTAGAAAAATCCTACATATATACAGCCTATCACGGGTCTTTATTTTACCCTTCACTAACTGATCGTATTGAGAGCTCCCTGTTTCTACTAATCATATTCCATCCTCACACTGATCTGTCAGCTTGAGTGTACCTGTCTGTTGTTAGCATTGATATACGGAATAAGTCAGTGACTCCAGATAAGAGCTACTATCAAGAAATATCTTTGGTTTAATATGGTACAAATCAAATCTAAAAGTATAAAATCGGCTATTGAAGACAAAAATGCTAGGCCAACAACTACCATTACCATAAAACCAAAAAGTTAAAACATAATCAAATCAAATCCAATAAGCAACAAACTATTAATAATCTGATCCTATATTAATCAATTAAAGCAAATTAAAGTCTCTAACAAACATGTCTAATACCTGTACAAATCAGAATCAAAAGTATTACATTACATGAATCAATTCAAATTAAATTTGCAGCATCTCATTTGTAGGATACCATTTTCAAAAAGCATAGATTGAACACAGAATTCACAGGTAAATTCTTGAGCATATTCTCAGCAAAACATCCAAAAATACAAATATAACTTTCAAGTTAAAGAGAAAAAAATAATTTTATTATACCTCTGGGGATTTGTCTTTACGAGAAGATCCTTCAAACAGACGACCAAAGCTTCAGACCCGATTAAACTTCCGATCCAATAAACCTTCCGATCGAGGCAGTTCTCGATGGCTATTCCCAGTCCCTGTATTCTTCACGAACGTGATGCTCATATTCTTCACGATCCTTGGTTCAACAAGGTTTTATTTCTGTTTTTTTTAAAACAAAGTTTATTTTTTTAATTACTGTAATTAGAAAAAAACAGTGAAAAAATACTAACCAACCGTTATGCGATGCTTTCTGTGTGACAAGCCAACGGCGCTGACGAGCCGACGACAAAAAGGGTGACAGAAAGTGGTGGGTGGCTGGCTGGGTTTGTGTGAGAGAGATCGAGTTGGATTGGAAATAGCGGTGCGGCGCCAAAGAGAAGAAAATGAAATATTTTGCGTTAGGTTTTTTTTTTTTATATATATATATATAATATTGTTTATACGCTGAGTTAATTACACTTAACTTACCTGAGGTTTGACTAATTACACTCGAAATGAAAGTTTGTATTAATTGACACTGAACTCCCCTCCCGTTAAGTTTGACCGTTAAAATAAATGGTTGACCATCCAAAAATATTAAAATGACCAAAATACCCTTGGTTAAAAAATTAAAAATATAAAAAATAAACATTTTTAAAAAATAATAATGTACTAATTACACTTAACCTACCTGAGGTTTGACTAATTACACTCGAAATCAAAGTTTACATTACTTGACACTGACCTCCCCTCCCTTTTAAGTTTGACCATTAAAATAAATGGTTGACCATCCAAAAATATTAAAATGACCAAAATACCCCTAGTTAAAAAATTAAAAATATAAAAAATTAACTTTTTAAAAAAATAATAATTATATAAATAAAAAAAATAAAAATAAATTTTATCTAAACAAATGAATCCAGTCCACTTTTAAAAAATATCTAAAAAATTTGTAAAATAATAATTTGAGATTTGTAAAAAAAAAAAATCTAGATCCAATCTAGACCGTCCATCAGAACCATCAGATCTGATGAACGATCCAGATGGTATCTTGACCAATTTTTTTAAAAAAAAAAATTAAAAAGTCCAGATTTGATTTGGACCGCCTCCACCATGGACATATCTCCATGGATGGAGCTTTCATCTCTCCATGGAGTTCCCTTCGCCACCGAAAGGCGGAGGAGGGGAGGCTCAGCGAGAGAGGTGAGCCTTCCCCGATCGTCGTGGGGAGGTCTCGCCTTCCCGACAATGG
Organism: Xanthoceras sorbifolium; assembly: GCA_003430845.1. Lineage (NCBI taxonomy): Eukaryota > Viridiplantae > Streptophyta > Magnoliopsida > Sapindales > Sapindaceae > Xanthoceras > Xanthoceras sorbifolium. Next base: position 18,694,418 of record CM010617.1, on the reverse strand, counting down.
GGACGCCGCCCCATTTTGCCAATAAGAAGGCGTCCCTGTTGTGGGGGAGGCGAGACCTCCCCACGACGATCGGGGGAGGCTCGCCTCCCTCGCTGAACCTCCCCGCCTCCGCCTTTCGGCGGCAGGGGGAACTCCATGGAGAGATGGAAGCTCCATCCATGGAGATCTGTCCATGGTGGAGGTGGTCCAGATCAAATCTAGACTTTTTAATTTTTTTAAAAAAAATTGGTCAAGATACCATCTAGATTGTTCATCAGATCTGATGGTTCTGATGGACGGTCTAGATTGAATCTGGATTTTTTTTTACAAATCTCAAATTATTATTTTACAAATTTTTTAGATATTTTTTAAAAATGGACTAGATTCATTTGTTTAGGTAATTGTTTTAGATAAAATTTATTTTTATTTTTTATTTATATAATTATTATTTTTAAAAAAAAGTTTATTTTTATATTTTTAATTTTTTAACCAAGGGTATTTTGGTCATTTTAATATTTTTGGATGGTCAACCATTTATTATAACGATTAAACTTAATGGGAGGGGAGGTCAGTGTCAATTAATGTAAACTTTGATTTCGAGTGTAATTAGTCAAACCTCAGGTAGGTTGAGTGTAATTAGTTCATTATTTTTTTTTTAAAGTTTATTTTTTATATTTTTAATTTTTTAACCAAGGGTATTTTGGTCATTTTAATATTTTTGGATGGTCAACCATTTATTTTAACGGTCAAACTTAACGGGAGGGGAGGTCAGTGTCAATTAATGTAAACTTTGATTCCGAGTGTAATTAGTCAAACCTCAGGTAGGTTCAGTGTAATTAACTCTTATACGCTCGGTTTAGTTCGGGTACTCGCACCTAAACCGATTTTATTAGCTTTTTGATTTACAAAACCGAAGAGGAACCGGACCCAAAAAAATTCAGACAAAATATACAAAGTCTGTATAAAATATATATATATATAATCACTGTTTGACATGTCTTTTAAGAGCTGCCTGTTAACCCTTTTTTTTTTTTTTTTTTTAAATAACATAAACTTCCATTACAGAAGAGAAACACAAGAACTAGGCCTTTGATCAAGCCATAGAGAATTCTCAAAAGAGGAACAAGCCTGAGAAGTAAGGGAATGTGCTATCTTATTCCTATCTCTAGAAATAACATGAGAGTTCACAACCCCAACCTCTCTACATAAGGACTGAATATCATAAATAATCAGACCAGTTACCTCAAGAGAGTCAACAATAGAATTGACACCAGAAATGACATTAGCTGCATCTGATTTCACACGCTGAACCACAACACCCAAACTCTTGGCCAACAACAAATCTTCCTTCAAAGCCAAATACTCTCCAATCTCTACCGAAAAGAAACCAAAAATAGGCTTAGAAAGAGCAGCCACCACTAATCCAAACTCATCTCGAATAACAGCCCTAATACCAATCTGCTCAGAATTGGCACGCAATGTTGTATCTGTATTAAGAAGTAACTCCCTAGGAGGAGGGGGCAACCAGGAAGTAGAAGGGACTGCAGGAACTAAATTCTGAGAAGCCTCAGTCTTAACTGAACTGCGAGCCCTCTGAAATTCAAATAAAAACCTAGAAGCCCAATCCAGCACATCCTGACTACCATGACAGCTGCCTTTATGAATGAAAGAGTTTCACTCACTCCAGATGCACCACAGCACAACACAAATAAAATCAAAGGCATCTGGAGAAACTTTAGAGTGCAGCCATCTCAAGATATCAATACAAGGAAGAGACTTAAAACCTGAAAGAAGAGGGCCAACTGCAGAAAGAGACCACACAGCTGCAGCTTCCTCACATCAAAAGAGAGCATGGCTGAAGTTTTCTGGGGCTAACTGACACCTTTTGCAGCAGGGATTCACTAGAACCTTCCGCGAAGCCAGATTGGTCAGAGAGGGAATAGCTTCATTACAAACCCGCCACGCAAAAACCTTCACATTTGGTGGGATATTGGCATTCCAAATGCTACACCACCATTTAACATCCGAACCCGAGCACGAGCCAGTCTCATTGAACTTGGTTTGCAAAGCAACTTTATACCCGTTTCTGACCTTATACTCGCTCTTTTTATCGAAGTGCCACACCAATTGGTCCGAACATTTCCAAAGACTTAAAGGGATACTAAGAATAAGTGCCCTATCAATGTCCAGGAAAAGATCTCTAATAATCGAAACATTCCAAGCACAAACTGGTGCGTTAATAAGGTCAGCTACCTTAACCTCCTCCTCTGGGCGAATAGAAACAGGTCTGAAGGAAACTGGGCGGGGCAACCAGGGATCACTAAAGGCATTAATGTTCTCGCCATCGCTAACCCAGCTGCCTTTTAACTTTTAAGATTTAAAATAATTTATTGGAGTGTATAGATGGATTATTATAAGATTTTTTATTTTTTTTTTAAGTTATTCCTACAAAAGTCATGTCCAAAGGCAACTGTTGCTGACAGTCGCTCCAAAGGAGTGACAAGTGGCATTATTCACTTTTTTTTTCAAGTTTTATAACTAATTATATTTTAGTCCCTTATATTTATAATTTTAATCTCATACCATTAAATTATTATAAATTATCAATTTAATTCATATGGTTAACATATTAATACTCGAACATAAATTAAAATCAAAATTCACTTTAATAAAAAATTAAAACTAAAAATAAGAATAAAATTTGACCAAAATTTTATAGTCAAATGAAAATAAAATTGAAAATTAATTAGTTTATCCATAATAATAGGATATTAACGTAAAAAAATAAATTTATTATCCTACTTGTAATACATGCTATTATAATATATATTGATAAATATACATATTTTTATATTTTTAATTAAATATAAAAAAATAAAAAATATATATTTTTATAAAAAAAATATCGCAACCAAGCGACGTCTTCCAACCTTCCTCTATAGATGCCACTTATTTTTTTTATAAAAATATTTTTTTTTTACATTTGTAATTATATAAAATAATAAAGATAACAATAATTTTGATAAATTCTTTAATTATTTTGTTTAATTTTTTAATTTTAATTATTATCAATTTTGTCCAAGATCCTTATCTTATTAGTTAGAATTTCATAAGTTCTCCCAATCTATTAAAGTTTAAACCTTGATATTATAAATATTGTTCAACACTTGCCCATCAAACCGCAATAAGTGTAGGGAGGCTTCTCCCTGTATTAGGAGTAAACTTCTTCTTCTGATTTAGATTTAAGATATCTGGACCGCACGTATAGCTTAATCTCGATAGATAACAGCAGCCCTCTGACCAATTAGGTGTTGAATTTTTTTAAAAATATATCATTAAATTTTATTTTTACTTTCAGTTTTAATTTTTTATAAAAGTTAATTTTAATTTTAATTTAAGTTCAAGTATTAAAATTTTATCATATGTATTAAATTGATAATTTATAATAATGTAGTGGTATGTGACTAAAATTATAAATATGAGGGACTGAAATATAATTATTTATAAAACTTGAAAAAAAAAAAGTGGATTAGAGTGTATAGATGGATTATTATAAGAGTTTTTATTTTTTTTAAAAGTTATTCCTATAAAAGTCATGCCATATGAATATGGCTTTTATAGAAAAAACTTCCAAGAAATCATAAGTTAGAAATAAAAACTCTACCAAATAAAGTCAAAATATCATAAGGTTATGGGATTTTATTTAACAATTGCAAACTGATCCATAAATATATGGGTTAATTGCATAAATACCCTAAATTTAGGTAAAATTATACTTATATTCAAATTTTCCTTTAATTATATAAATATCCCCTTAAATTAATTGTTGACTATTTGACTTAATAAACAAAGAGTAAAATGTTTTTTTTTATAACAATAAAATAATAAAAAATTTTAAAAATGCCCAAACATTTTAATAACTATAAACTCAACCTAAAACTTTTATGAAAAACACCAAAAATGAAAATTTCAACAAGAAGAAAAAAGAAATCCTTACACTTCATGAAACAATATGAGAATGTGTATGATTGAAATATATTATTTATCATATCAAAGATACATGTAGGCTTCATTCTCTACAAAAATACGAACAAAATTTTATGGAGACAATGTTGTTTGTATTGCTCAAGTCATAGGATAGATCAAAATAATCTTGTAGATTTATATCAATAATTACATTTAAGAAATTGATTGGAGGATGTAATAACAAAAATCGGCTTATAAGAGGAGGATGCCTAGCAAGTTATATATCAACCACTAATCCCATACTTAGTGGATGTGAGATCGTAACAGAATCACAGAGCACTCCCTAAGCAATACATGGTGACAAAATTGCCCAAACAACACCATATCGCTAACATCCAAAAAGTGACCAAAACATGTCTTTCTAAATAAAGCAAGTTGTTCTTGTGTAAGTGTAACTTTTATGGGCTCGTTTGGCAGACAGGACTGGTTTAGACTGAACTAAGTTCTGGGATTAGACTGGATTGGACTAGCTTGATCTGGACTGGGACTAAGTCCTGACCTGTATTTAGTACTACATCGAACTAAGGAGCTGGACTATTAAAATAGTCCAGAATTGTGTTTGGTACTATTTTAGACTTTTTTTTAGACTATTTTTATTTTATTTTATAAATTTATAAATATAAAATATTATTGATAGATTTTTTATATGACATTAGTTCAAAATGAAATAACAACTAATTATATCGTTTCAATTTATTATGCAACCAATTGTGTGTGTCACTATTGAGAGTCAAAACCATACACACACCTGTTGAATGTTTATTAAGTAACGAATGTCCAATCCATTTATTTCCAAAATTCTATTCCAAAAATATCAGGTAGTATACAATCAACAAGTACAACAAAAAAACTGAGAAACTTTGTGTCACATTTCTTCAAACAATTCTATTCTCCCTTGAAAATCTATATCTTAACAGTCATAAACAATATGGTGACCAAGGTAAAATAATCTAAAGATCTATCTTTGAAAACTATAGCAGTCTCCCACTAGACAGAAGAAAATAAGAACCAGTCTACGCAGGCACCAACTGCAGTAACCATGGCATTGATTATGATCCCAATTGCAACACCAATAGGGCCCGATATGGCGAACGCATCCGCATAGGCACACGTGATAACAAGGAGCAATCTGGAATCATGCGAAGACTATTCCCATTGCGATGGCTACAAATATCTTGTGTAAAGAGATCGTCCATAAAGCTTTCCACGTATCAGCTTCTGTTTCCGCAACTCCAATCGCGATCCCCTCAAACATGGAGTGGAAACACAAGGCCACAATCAACATAATGCTATCCCCAAACGAATTGACTGTTACAAGTGACAACTTTGAAGAGTACAAATCTATTGTGCCATTTTGAACCTATGATGCATACATACAATTACAAAGCCAATTGTCAGTTACAGAATCAGAAAAACCGATCCAGTTTTCAACAAATCATTTTCAGACATGGATTGAAACCTCTTTCACGACAACATTTATATAATCCTATATGAGAATATGATCCTGAAGTTATGAAACTATGGCTGTTTTTTCCCTGTTGAACACCCCCTACGATTAACAAAAAGATTTGCAATATTTTCAAATCAAATTATACACTAGTTCCACTGACACTCTTCAAACGAATCGTTAAGATCTAATACAGTTTTTCATGTTTGAATTCTGTATTGAGTTCCAATACAGTTCATCATTTTCCCACTTGAGTTTTCTTATCAACCAAACATAGGTAATTTAACAAAGCTTTGAATTGTTAAGTTCTACGAACAGAACATTTTCTCAGCAAACAAACAAATCACAATCAATTAAGTATTCAAAAACCTTACCTTGGTGTTCCAGATCACCATTGAAACCGTCCCTTTCCTTGCCAAACACATAAGAGATCACACAATCAACCAAAATAGTCGAACCCAATTCATCAGATCAAACAACAAAAGTATAGTTGTGTGTGAGTTATTTCAATTCATGTCAAGAGAACCCCACAATTTGGTATTTGAGTCATCAAACTACTGACCTTTTCAATGTAAATAATAATCACTTGAATTTTGCAAAAAATCGAAAACTAAAAAATAATTCGAAATATTCAATCAAAAACACTAAGCAAAACCTTAGCTACAAAAAGACAACAGATCACGCAACTCAACCCAAAAACAAAAACGAAACCAAATTCAACAAACCGAGACGGCATTCGCATTCACATCACATACACAAACAGTTCCTTATTACCAGTATTGCAAAATATTAGCAAAACAAAAACTTTATAAAAAACAAATCCTTATTACCAGTATTACCAGATGAGTGAGTCAAGAAATGGGAAAAGAAAAAACAAGAATGAGTCAATAAATGGCTATTACCAGGTGCCGATATCTTTGAGAAAAGACAAAGATGTAAGTGTGTGTGAGGAGAAAACAACAATGGTGTAGTTCATGTGTGAGGAGTGTGGAGAGGACTATGAGGAGGACTGATAAGGAGGGGATAAAATAAGACCTAAGTTTTTAACCGGTCTAAATAATGAAGAACAATACACTTTTGTTTTTGGGTCCAGGACTAATTAGTCCTACCTTTTCTAGTCCAGTGACACACCAAACATGGGACTAAGATTTAGTCCAGTCCAGTCCAAGCCAGTCCCATATACTAAACATACCCTATTAGTCTTAACTATCCCAGTTACAATATCCACTACCTCAATATGGGAATTGGTCATTTTCCTTGCTCTTCAGTGAATCACGAAGTTTCTTTCAACCCATGTCTACCTACAGAAATAGATTTCATGATTTGTTGAAGAATGTTGAAATTGAGTTCTGTTTATTTTATAAATTCAGAGATGAATAAAAATGCAATACTTCCACATTCATATTCAAACACCAAAAGCAAAAATGTCACATCCATATTCAATCAAACAAGTATAATGATTCACAAGACAAATATAATGACCATCACACAGTTGAAAACAAGTTTAACTGTATTTAAACATGAATCAATGTATTTTCATTTTTCCATTGAGGCAACCATTTCCGTTGATTATTACAATGAATATTTTAGTCAATGTACTCAATACAATATTCAATTTAATAAGGGATATTATTAAAAAAGCTCACACTGTTTTCATATACATCATTTTAGCTCCCACTGTTTCAGTATTTGTCAAAAACATTCCTACTATCAACTTTTCCATCCAAAAAGTCAACTTATTAAGTTTGATCGTTACTTTTAAAGGTATTAATGTAATTCAATAAGTTAAAAAAAATTAAAACTAAGTTAATTAATATTTAATTATATTAATATAGATATTTACTGTGTTGTGTGGTTTTTAAGTGGCCACGTCATCTATTGTTTGCTTTTTCTTTTTTTTTTTTAAAAAAAAAACTATCGTTTGCTTTTTATCTACCTGATGATGACAAAATGTCGATATTTTCTCTTTCATTTGCTTTTTGTGTACCTGATGACAAAATGTCAAAAAAAAAAAAAAAACAAAGTGCCTTTCATTTTCTCTTCATCAGTTTTGTGCTCCCTTCCAATTCTCCTCTTCTATTCACGTCAAAACCAAACTGTACAACTTATTTCACAACCAAACCAAAGTATTTCGGCCATTGAAGAAGCTTTAAGGGGTCATTCATCAAGTTCAAAGAATGGTTGGTTGTCGCAGACGAGAAATAGTGAAAATTAGAACGTTTGTTTTCGAAAAAGGATTAAGGTAAGCTTTTGAACCCTATTTTTGTTTTTTGATCTTATTTTCGGTCATATCTTTGTATTGTACTTTGATTTTGATTGTATTTGAAATACTGATTCATTTTGAGTCTATTAATAATTTAGGATTCAAAAAATTTGGGGGTTTTTTTTATTTGAGGATTTTTACATGTAATTGATGTTTGATATTATGTGTTTTATGAAAATGTTTTATTAAAATCGAGTTTATAAAAAAAATTTGTTAACAAATTTATGAAAATAATATCTTCTCAAGCTGCTTGAATTTAAAAAATTTATTTTAATAAACTGTCGAGTGCCTAAAGTGAAGGTCATTACCATATCTTCTGGCCATTTTGGTGATATCTTGGTCTTAGAGAACTGTGAATGTTGTGATTTAACATATTTTCTAATTCATATTGCAGGAAATGGAAGATATTTTCGAGTCGGATTTGATGATGTGAAGTCTTTGAGTGATTTACATGAGGACGGCTTAGATGGATTATATGACAATTTGTTTGTTGATAGTGGGAGTAATGATGACGGTGAGAGTAATAGGGCAGAAGAGGAGTTTGGTAATGAAGTCATTGAGATGAATGTAGGAGAAGAATATGAGAATGTGAAGTTATTATAAGAGTATGAATCCAATGATGATGATGTCTTTTATAGTAACTCTGAAGATGAAAGCCCTGAGGCTAGAATTTAAAACCTAGTTTGCTTTTCATTTTACAGTTTGCATTTACATGCTCTTCATTTTACAGAAATTTGATGGAGCTTTATGTTCTCAACCTCAGCCACAAACTCAATCACAGAAGCACTCCCAAGTCACACAAGCATGACAATGCAGATTTAACTTAGTGCAAATTTAACTTTTTTTGTATTGTTGATTGGATATTTTGTTTGTTATTGTGTTTGGAGATTTTATGTATGTTGTTGGGAGGGAGATTTTATAAGTTGTTGGGAGAGAGAGAAATTAGTTGCTGATTTTTTTTTGTATTTTTTTTTAATGACAATCAGTTCATTTACAAGATCAATTGATTTTTTTTTTTTGAGAATGAGAATCAATTGATTTATAAGATTAAAATAGAGTAAAAATTGAGAAAAAAAATTAGTTGGGAAGCATTTGCTTTTCTGATGGTCACTTAATTTTAAGGGCTTTTTAGGTTATTTTAATATTTTAATTTTAAGGGTATTGTGGTCATTTTAATATTTTCTAATGCTTTTAATTATTTATAAGGGTATTGATGTTATTTTACCCTCTGATGGTGTTATTAATTAACTTTTTGGATGGAAAAGTTAACTTGGGAGTGTTTTTGACAAATACTGAAACAGTGGGAGCTAAAATGATGTATTTGAATTTGTTGGGAGCCTTTTTGATAATATCCCATTTAATAATGGCCATTTGAGTATTAAATACATTAAATCAAGCTAAAGAAAAACCTTATAGGCGAGGATGAGTAGCGGGGGGAGCCGATCGGCAAGGACGAACGGCGGAGAAGCCGCAATCGGCGAGAACGAGAGGCGCAGAGTGAGCGGTGGTGATTCGGGTTCATGGTGGCTTGTAGGGGTAGGTCGGGAATCGAATCGGGTTTGTGGGGCTGGTGAGGAATTGAGTTCTTGGAGCTAGTGGGGAATCGGGTCGGGTTTGTGGGGGCTAGTAAGGAATTGGGTTCATGGGGGTTGGTGGGAAATCGGCGAGGCGAGACGACGCGGCGAGGAGGAAAGGCGGCCAGGCAGCCAGTCGAGGCAACCGGCGGTGCTTAGGATTCATATGGGATGGTGAGAAGGTTTCGGTTTGTTTCGGGTAGGCTGGTGTGGAGTTTGATGGGGTAATGGTGGTGGTGGGGTCTAATGGGTTTGGAAAATGTTTAAAAATTTATTTCGGGATAGTTGGGAGCTGGTGTGTTTCAAGTTGCTTTGGGTAATGGGGTGTGAAGGAGGCAAATGTGCGTTTGAAATGTAAGGCCGTAAGGGTAATTTGGATATATTGGGGCAGTTTTGTAACTTAGTTTTTAGTGGGTGTAAGTCTGACTTAATATTTTAGGTTATTTTTGCTAAAATCCCAAAAGAAAAATATTACATATTGTACAAGTAGTAAAAAATAAAATTCTTTATAAATTAATAAGGGTAAATTGTAGTGGAATACTCCGACATTTGGTCATATTATAATGAAATCGTATTTTTACTTAAACTACAATCTAAATATCTCAAATAATTATTAATTTGGTCCCTATAGTATTTAAAAATATCACTTTTTGATCTATTTTTACATTTTTAACCATATGGTACTATATTTTCTAAAATATGTAGTTCCTGTAACTAAAATTTTGACAATCAAACCTAACATAAAGAATAAATTGATCATTTGACATTTTTTTATTAAATTATTAAATTAGAATAACATTTTTACTCTTTAACTTTTTAACAACTTTACCTATTGAAATAGTCCAATAAGAAATTGATATATGTTATAAAAATTTAAAATTTTTTAAAAACACTTAAAAATGATTAAATAATAAAATAAATATGATAAAAATCATTAAAAATTTTAAAAATATATATAAAATACTATAAAAATTTAAAAAAAATTAAAAATAAAATAAAATTCAAGATTGAATACTTATAAAACTCTAAATTTAGTAATTTAATATATATATATACACACACACACACATATATATATATATATAAGTATGTGTATATATATATAATAAATTTTAATATATTGCAGTTATATATATATATTGTAATTTTATTATTATATTTTATTTTTATATAATATATATAATGTATATATATTATATAATATAGTCTAAAACATTATAGATAAATTTTAGCATTTTATTTTTTTAATTAAATTTTGAGTTTTATACTTTATGTCAGATTTGACCATTAAAATTTTGGTTATAAGGACTACATTGATGTATTTTGAAAAAGGTAGGGACTGTGAGTTAAAAAATTAAACACATATCAAAAAGTGATATTTTAAATGCATTAGGGACCAAATTGATAATTATTCGAGATTATTTGTAGTTTAAGTAAAAGTACGATTTTATTGCAATATAACCAAACGTCAGGGTATTCCATTACAATTTGCCCAATTAATAACTATTAATTTATTCATTTATCAATAAATAAATAACTCTAAAATAATATTTTTTGTTAATGAAATTAATATTTGAGCTAATCCACCTCCCTGAGGTTTTGCCAACTGTAGACCGCGAAAATCGTAAGGGGGAGTGTAGGGCACAACAACCTGCAAAGAAAGAACACATATGACTCGTAGGACGTTTGGAACACTGGGACGGTGCCGGCCAAAGTCACTCCAAAGTCAAGTTAGTGATCTGAAAGTGAGTAAATGTAAAAATAACAAATAAAAGGATGAAAATACTTTCTTATGAGTGTTGAGATTTATGCCCTAAAGCTTGTAATTGTAAATGATTAAAGACAATAATAAGAATTATTCAGATTATCATTCAAGTTTATAAAATGTTTTATATTCAGTAATACATTCGTATTGTGCAAGAACATCCTAGATTGCAAGATGTAATTTCATAATGAATATATGATGGTCATATACAGAGAGGATTCATTTTAAGACGTGCAATCTAAAGAGTCCGTAGAGAGCGAACAAAGATGGGTACTTTGTTTGTGATTGATCTACTACTGCGGTCCATTCTGTAAAGTACGGTAGTCTTATCCTAAACCGCTTATGTAATTGACATGAGAATAGAGGCACCTTATATGATGAGATTATATAGGACTGGGCCACGATTTATATGAATCTCTCACCAAGATCCATTAGTAGATGAGATTCATATATAATCGATAAACAATGGCTATTTATAGGTGATCTTAATCCTGAGTGTCTTATCGACTCCTTCAGGTTAGATCATGGCTTTTGATTTACCATGAGTGAGGTTGATGAGAATCTCGACCAATACCTCCGTATCTTGGAGCTGCAGTTTGACTTGTGGCTGGGAAGGTTTGAACACAATAGTGGAATCCACTCCTTCTTGATTGAAGTAGATGAGTAGTTCCTTTAAGGGTTGATTCGGGGCTTGAACGATTATGTGCGCTCTAGTTAAAGGAAAAGATATTTCTAGAGGGATATAACGGACTTTATGACCCAGCTCTAGTTATGAACTATTTGTGGAGGATCACACTATATGCAATTAGCTATATCAATGGACACTAAGACTTTAGATTGTATAAATATGTCTACAATTCTAAGAGTGCAGCCTCGGGTTTTTAGTGAAATAACTCCGAGGTTAATAATCATGAAATATTAATTAAAGAGTTTTAATTAATATTACTAAGTATTATTGGAGCTCAAAACTGTGGGTCCATTAGGTCCCCTTGCTAGCCCTTATGGTTGTTGGTAACGAGGGTCACGGTAGATTAATTGGATGGTCCAATTAATAGTGTTACGAAAGTAATGCGATTTAAATAAAAGAGAATAATTAAATAATGTGATTATTTAATTAATTAAATATTTAATAAAATAATAGAAATTAATAATTAATAATTAATAATTCTATTTATTAAATATGAGGTCATGTGATTAAATAATGACTAGGACAAAAGAATTAAAATAATTAGATTATTTTAATAGTCCAAAAGGTCACAAGTTCAAGTCTTTAGGGAGGCTAAAAATAAATAGGATTTAGAATCCTATTTTGACTTGGTCAAACTAAAACCCTAAAGGACTACTATATAAGTGTTATATAGTTAGGAAAAAACCTAATCTAGCACACAAGTGAAAAAGGAAAAGAGTTCGGCCACCAAAGAGAGAAGAAAAGAGAAAAAAAGTTTTTTCTGACTCTCCCATCTTTTGTAGGATTCGGCCAACATTCTTTTCACGTGACCTCTATCTCTTGCCGTGACGTGCCCACACACACATTGTTAGACCACGGGTCATAGCTCGGAAGATCTGGTGGTAGATCGAGGAATCAGAAAAAAGAAAATAAAAAAAAAGGTATGTAGTTTCTAAATTCTTTTTCTGCGTATATACAGGAACTCGTTCTTGATTGAAAAAGGTTTTCAATATAAGAAAAATTTTTGAAACCCAATTCCGCCTATTATACGATAATCAAAATTTTTTCTAAAACTCCCTTCAATTGGTATCAGAGCCTTTGGTTTTAAGTTTTTGTATATACACAAAAGAAAAAGAAAAACTATATATTTCTTGTTTATTTTTATTTTTCTTTTTGATTCTTGATTTGTAATATATTATTGTGTAGGCACAAATCTAGAATGTATCATTTGTTTTTATTGCTATATAATATGATTGTATAATTTTAAAAGCATAATTAGCCGTTAATTATATAGTGAATAGGTTATAGGATGAATTTTTATTTTTTTTGGCCAATTGTTTATGGCAAAAAGTTTTTTTTTGTATATTTTTTTTGTATTGTTATTCTTGTAATCAATCTGCCCTACGAAGAGTCAAAGAAGCGGATGATGCGAAGAAGAAACGAAAAAAAAAAGATTGCAGCTGCTGTTGCGTTTGCACTGGGGCCGTTTTTTTCGTGTTTTTTGCGAACGATTTTTTACTGATTTTTCTGGAAAAATATTGATGAATATTTTTTGGAAAAAGTGCAGAAAATTGGAGCTAAAAACGTGGGCGAGACGACCCAAGAACGGGTGCAAAAGCGCGGCTCGCGCGAAGGCCGCGCGCACCTTGCGTGCGTGCGGCTACGTTGCTGGCAGCCGCACTTTCTCACGCGTTAGGGTTGTTTAGGGTTTTGTCTTGACCTATGGTGCGTGTTAAGGTAACACGTGGACCTCTGGAAAAGATGTTGATTTTTGACAAAAATAAAGTTTGACTTGATTAGGAAAACGAAGACAAGAAGAATTCAACCTGAAGAAGAACTCTTGAAGACCAAGGAATGCCTTGGGAATATAATTGTAATTAGAGTTGTTTAAGTTAGATAACCCATGTCACTCGGTTAATTACGTATGCTTTATTTATTTTCATGTGATGATTATATGGATGTTAAAGCATTATCATACATATGAATGTCATCTAGATTAGGTGTGCCTACGCATGCATAATAATATGTCATGCATAATTGTCATATTATATTGGTTTATTTTAGTGTGATTAAAATAGGAAGCACTTTCATAAATGGCAATTAAATAATGGATTTAGTTTTTAGGAGTAAAAACTTGGTAATATCCATTTATTAACTAATTAACAAATTAAAGAGTTTAATTAAAAAGATTAGTTAGGTTCTTATCATTAATTAAGATTAATTGGATTAATTAGTTAATTAAAAAGAACTAAATAATGAGATTAGTTTTTAAGAATAAAAACTTGGTAAGTCTCATTAATAACTAATCTATATATTAAAGTGTTTAATTAGATTAGTTATTTCCATTTAATATTAGATTTAATTTGATTAAACATTAATGATATAATTGGACCAAATAATGTGAATTAGTTTTAAAAGTTAAAACTTGGTAATTTCACATTTAATTTCTAGTTTATTTAAATAGTTTATGTAAATTAGAAATTGAAATAATAAATTATGCTTTAAGAGTTAAAATTGAATAATTTATTATAATTAGTAAACTTAAATTTTATATTAGCCGTAGAATCTAAGTAAAGACTAGAAACATAGAGTTTTAGAAACTCTTAGTTTAAAGAAAATCCTAAATTACAAATAGTGAGCAGGAGAGGGATATATGACATTATATCTCGCAGTCTCCATTATTAGTTCAACACCGTGAGGCTTGAGTGGCGCCTCGTGACGGCTTTGCTTTCGTCCTCCCTACGAAGGGTGTCCACAAGAGTCAATACCAAGGTTGACTTCCTAACGGATAGGTTTTCGGAATATATTTTGGGACTGACCTAGCCTACCTAGGCACTCTCAAGTTAAGTTCATGAATTCTGAAACGATGGGTCGCACTCATAAAGGACTTAATTAAGTTGTTAATTTATTGTCCTGACTAAATCAAAGCGATGGTTGGATAATATAAGAATAAAGAGTTATTCTTGTGTATTATCTGATTGAGAATGTCTCGATCTAATATGCAGGGATTTGACCTAGCCTACCTAGGCACTTACTTGTGGGATGTTGGATTATCGTAGCATAGCAACTAATTTTAGAGATTTTTTAGTTCATTAAAATATGCTTATGCATCATATTTAATTTTATGCCGAACTATAGCATTTGATATAAATGTATGAGATGAATAATATTAATTTAGATTTATGTCTTTAAATATCAGCATTATCTTCTGCATTATTATTTTCCTCGCAAACAAAACATTAACCGGGATAACTATATTAAGTAGAACACAACGAGAATGCAATCATGGTCTGCATAGACCTTAAATTTGTGCTTACAGAGGAATGTTCTCTAGAACCTGTAACCAACACATGACCAATTACTAAGGGTAAGACCGACAAAGTAATTGTTGCTAAGCCATCTTCTTCTGGTTTTCAAGAAAACGAAGAGGTCTACTGGTAAAGTAAAGGCTAAGCGCAAAATAAAGAGCACCACAACTAACTAAGCAAAAGGAAAAATATTTCCATTGCATAGAGGTTGGTCATTGGAAGAGGAATTGTCTTCAATACCTCGATGAGCTCTCCAATAAGAAGAAAGTGAAAAGTAAATCAGATTTACTTATCATTAAATTTTGTTTAGTGGAAGATGATTCTTCACCTTGAATAGTAGATTCAGGGGCCACTAACTAATTTTGTTTTTCTTTACATTGGAATGATTATTGGCAAAAGCTGGAGGAGGGGTCCTTCACTATGGACGTTAGAACAGGGGATGTCGTTTCAGTACAAGCAGTGGGAGTTGTTAGACTACAGTTTAATAATTGTTTTCTATTATTAAACAATGTCAATTTCATTCTTGGATTTATAAGGAATTTGATTTCTATATCCAAATTACTTGAAACAGTTTCATAAGGTTTCTTTTAATGATAAATCAGTTATCATTTTAAGAAATGGAATGAATATTTGTTCTGGTATGATAGAAAATAATTTGTATGTTTTAAGACCGTTAATTCATACATCACTGTTTAATACTAAATTGTTTGAAGTTGAAAAACCTAAAACAAAGCGACAAAAGATTTCTCCAGTTGATGACACGTATCTGTGGCATATAAGACTTGGACATATAAACCATGATAGGATAAACAGACTAGTAAAAACCGGATCTCTAAGTTAGTTAGAGATCGGTACCTTACCTGTCTGTAAATCTTATCTGAAGGGTAAGATGACCAAGAGACCTTTTATAAGAAAAAGGATTAGAGCCACGCAACCACTTGAGCTTATACATTCAGACGTCTGCGGACCAATGAATGTTAGAGCTAGAGGTGGTTATGAATATTATGTCACATTTATTGATGACTACTCTAGATACGCGTATGTTTACCTAATGCAACATAAGTCGGAAACTTTTGAAAGGTTCAAAGAATTCCGAGCTGAAGTTGAAAATCAATTAGGTAAAACAATCAAATCACTACGATTGGATCGTGGGGGCGAGTATCTCGACCAAGAGTTTAAAGACTACATGGTTGAGCATGGGATCAAATCCCAACTCACAGCTCCAACAACACCACAGCAGAATGGTGTTGCGGAGAGGAGAATAGGACCTTGATGGAAATGGTGAGATCTATGATTAGTTTCTCATCATTACCATATTCCTTTTGGGGATATGCACTACAAACAGCGACTTACATACTGAATGTAGTTCCATCTAAATCTGT
This sequence comes from Xanthoceras sorbifolium, assembly GCA_003430845.1. Lineage (NCBI taxonomy): Eukaryota > Viridiplantae > Streptophyta > Magnoliopsida > Sapindales > Sapindaceae > Xanthoceras > Xanthoceras sorbifolium. The sequence goes on along the minus strand of CM010617.1, from coordinate 18,678,007 downwards.
TCCTAAGACTTCCCTAGAGTTGTGGAATGGTCGTAAAGCTAGTTTATGACATTTTCGCATATGGGGATTTCCAGACATGTACTGAAGAATAGAAGTGGAAAGCTGGAATCTCGTTCACAAGTATGTTTATTTGTAGGATACCCAAAGGAAACACGAGGTGGATTCTTTTATAATCCACAAGAAAACAAAGTGTTTGTATTGTCAAACGCAACGTTTCTTGAGGAGGATTATATGAGTAATCATAAACCTCGTAGTAAGATTGTGTTAAAGGAGCTAGAACCTGGTACGACCAGTGCTCAGTTAACAAAAGTTGTAGACGATGTTATTATTCCACAAACATCTGATAGTCAGATAATTCCTAGTCAGGATACACTACCGCCGAAACGTAGTGGAAGGGTTGTTCGACAACCTGATCTCTACTTAGGCATTGGAGAGGCACAGGGTGTCGTTTCTAATGATAGTGTGGATGATCCATTGACATTTAGACATGCAATGGAAGATTCTGACAAAGAGGAATGGCTTAAAGCCATGAATCTCGAGATGGAGTCCATGTACTCCAACTCAGTCTGGGAACTTGTAGACTTACCAGATGGGATAAAACCCATAAGATGTAAGTGGATCTACAAGCATAAGAGAGGAGTAGACGGGAAGGTAGAGACCTTCAAAGGTAAGGCTATTGGCTAAGGGTTACACCCAGAAAGAAAGCATTGATTATGATGAAACCTTCTCGCCAGTAGCTATGTTTAAGTCTATTAGGATACTCTTATCCATAACTGCCTATTTCGATTACAAAATCTGGCAAATGGACGTCAAGACTGCATTCTTGAATGGCAATCTAGACGAGAGCATCTATATGATGCAACCAGAGGGATTCATATTCCAAGATCAAAAGCAAAAGGTTTGCAAACTGCAAAGGTCTATTTATGGACTTAAGCAGGCGTCTAGATCTTGAAACACTAGGTTTGATACTGCGATCAAAACCTATGGTTTTGAGCAGAACGTTGATGAGCCTTGTGTATACAAGCGCATCATTGACAAGAAAATAGTTTTCCTGGTCCTTTACGTAGATGACATCTTACTCATTGGGAATGACGTAGGAACATTGTCAGAGGTAAAGGGTTGGCTTGCTAACCAATTCCAAATGAAAGATTTGGGAGAGGCAACTTATGTTCTTGGGATCCAATTGATAAGGGATCGTAAGAACAAACTGTTAGCGTTGTCTCAAGCATCGTATATTGACAAGAGACTTGTGCGATTCTACATGCAGAACTCCAAGAAAAATAGTTTACCTTCAAGACATGGAGTTCACTTGTCTAAGGAACAGTGTCCTAAGACACCTCAAAAAATTGAAGATATGAGACGGATTCCCTATGCGTCTGCAGTAGGCAGTCTTATGTATGCTATGCTATGCACAAGACCCAACATCTACTTCACAGTGGGAGTAGCCAGTAGATATCAATCCAACCCTAAATTAGATCATTGGGTTGCTGTTAAGCATATTCTCAAGTATCTTCGGAGAACGAGAAACTATATGCTTGTATATTCCCATCAAAATTTGATTCCATTGGGATATACAGATTCTGACTTTTAGTCAGACAAGGATTCAAGGAAATCCACGTCTGGGTCAGTATTCACCCTTGGTGGTGGAGCCATAATTTGGAGGAGTATCAAGCAATCTTGCATTGCTGATTCCACTATGGAAGCTGAGTATGTAGCAGCTTGTGAAGCAGCTAAGGAGGCTGTTTGGCTCCGAAAGTTCTTGAGTGATCTGGAAGTTGTTCTAAATATGAATAGGCCCATGACACTTTATTGTGATAATAGTGGAGTTTTGGCTAATTCCAAAGAACCAAGAAGTCATAAAAGAGGGAAGCATATAGAGAGGAAATATCATCTCATCAGAGAAATAGTGCAGCGAGTAGACGTGGTTATGACGAAGATTGCGTTGCAAGATAACCTGACTGATCCATTTACAAAGACCTTGACGGCTAAAGTGTTTAAAGGTCACCTAGAGGGTCTAGGATTACGAGACATGTCCAATCCGCTTTAGTGCAAGTGGGAGATTGTTAGGATTTATGCCCTAAATCTTGTAATTGTAAATGGTTAAAGCCAATAATAAAAATTATTCAGATTATCATTCAAGTTCATAAAATATTTTATATTCAGTAATACATTCATATTGTGCAAGAACATCCTAGATTGCAAGATGTAATCTCATAATGAGTATATGATGGTCATATACAGAAAGGATTCATTTTGAGACGTGCAATCTAAAGAGTCTGTAGAGAGCGAACAAAGTTGGGTACTTTGTTTGTGATTGATCTACTGCTGTGGTCCATTCTGTAAAGTACGGTGGTCTTATCCTAGACCGCTCATGTAGTTGACATGAGAATGGAGGCACCTTATATGATGAGATCATATAGGACTGGGCCACGATTTATATGAATCTCTCACCAAGATCCGTTAGTAGATGAGATTCATATATAATCGATAAACGATGGCTATTTATAGGTGATCTTAATCCTGAGTGTCTTATCAACTCCTTCAGGTTAGATCGTGACTTTTGATTTACCATGAGTGAGGTTGATGAGAATCTCGACCAATACCTCCGTATCTTGGAGCTGCGGTTTGCCTTGTGGCTGGGAAGGTTTGAACACAATAGTGGAATCCACTCCTTCTTGATTGAAGTAGATGAGTAGTTCTCTTAAGGGTTGATTCGGGGTTTGAACGATAATGAGCACTCTCCTTCTTCCGTGAGGAAGACAGGATTTAATTGTTCATTAGAGAATCAATTGTACTTAAAGGAAAAGATATTTCTAGAGGGGTATAACGGACTTTATGACCCAGCTCTAGTTATGAACTATTTGTGAAGGATCACACTATATGCAATTAGCTATATCAATGGACACTAAGACTTCAGATTGTATAAACACGTTTAAAGTTCTGAGAGTGCAGCATCAGGTTTTTAGTGGAATAACTCCGAGGTTAATAATCGTGAAATATTAATTAAAGAGTTTTAATTAATATTACTAAGTATTATTGGAGCTCAAAACTGTGGGTCCATTAGGTCCCCTTGCTAGCCCTTATGGTTGTTGGTAACGAGAGTCACGGTAGATTAATTGGATGGTCCAATTAATAGTGTTACGAAAGTAATGCGATTTAAATAAAAGAGAATAATTAAATAATGTGATTATTTAATTAATTAAATATTTAATAAAATAATAGAAATTAATAATTATGAATTATTAATTCTATTTATTAAATATGAGGTCATGTGATTAAATAATGACTAGACAAAAGAATTAAAATAATTAGATTATTTTAATAGTCCAAAAGGTCATAGGTTCAAGTCTTTAGGGAGACTAAAAATAAATAGGGTTTAGAATCCTATTTTGACTTGGTCAAACTAAAACCCTAAAGGACTACTATATAAGTGTTATATAGTTAGGAAAAAACCTAACCTAGCACACAAGTGAAAAAGGAAAAGAGTTCGGCCACCAAAGAAAGAAGAAAAGAGAAAAAAAAAGTTTTTTTTTACTCTCCTATCTTTTGCAGGATTCGGCCAACTTTCTTTTCACGTGACCTCCATCTCTTGTCGTGACGTGCCCACACACACGTTGTTAGACCGCGGGTCATAGCTCGGAAGATTTGGTGGTAGATCCAGGAATCAGAAAAAAGAAAATCAAGAAAAAAGTATGTAGTTTCTAAATTCTTTTTCTGCGTATATACAGGAACTCGTTCCTGATTGAAAAAGGTTTTCAATATAAGAAAAATTTTTGAAACCCAATTCTGCATGTTATACAATAATCAAAATCTTTTCTAAAACTCCCTTCAATGAGAGAGGGTAGGTCCTTTGTAGATGGTAGGACGGAACGATCAGATCGGAGTCATGATCGTGAAGTGACCGTAAGCGATTGGGTTTGGCTGGATTAAACTGTCACTATTGAATAATAGTATAAACAAGTAGTCTGATTCTGGGGATCACGTATGGGGGTCAGAATGAGTGTAGGCCTCATTAGGCCCATATCAAGGAGGATATGAGTGCCTCTTTAACTTGGTCCATCAGACTTCAAATTTGAAGTCTGATGGGTCGGGTCGTGGATTTGGAGGCCCATGGATAGGTCATGAATTGGGTCATCGTAAGGTCAATGAGTTCGACAATGGGGAACCTTTGGTGGTTCAGACCATTGGCCAAGTAGTTCAACAATTGACGCTGATGTCGTGCGACCGTTGAGGAATGGTATTGGTTCGTGTAGCGTGGGAGCTCGACATCAGGCTATGCAGTATTGATCGACACTAAGGTTCGACGGTCTATAGCTGACCATAGGTGTTGTGCGACATGGTCCATATGTGGCCCATGCCTCTTATTGGTAAATTTGGCCCATGTAGGACGCTTTTTATGGTTCTGGGCCTCAACATGTAGTGTGATTGGGCTTTGGGCCTATGTATGGGATGAATCTACTCATAGGCTAGACTTCACTTATCTTGATTTGGGCTTGATAGATTTTGGTCATTACACCAACTACAAGCAGAGTCAACTTTATTGTTTATTGACAATGACCTCCTCTGCCGTTAGTCAACTTTAGTCAAACTTAACATGCACAAAGGTATTTTGTATTTTCATACTTTTTAAATTTTATTTTATTAAAAAAAAAATTAAAAAACTAAGAAAAAATATCATCCTTCCATCTTAAAGACGATGGACAGTTAGGATTTATTTTTAAAAAATTAAATAATAATAATAATAAAAAAAATAAAAAAAATAAATCTTAGTGAATGGAGATCCAATCCAATCTGGAGATTGGATCTCCACAAAAAAAAAAAAAAAAATTGGAAGAACCCAGATTGGTGACCGTCAACTCTAACGGTCAACCAGTTAGTCAATTATACTAATGTGTAATTAAGGTTAAACTCATGATTTCATTACAATATGATTAAACGTCAGGGTAATTTATTGCAATTCACCCTAAAAATGAACACTTTTAGGGTGGGTTTGGTGTTCGGGATTGAATTGGACTATTTTTATGGGATATTATTGGATTGAATTGAATTGGATGATGAAATTAAATTCGTACTTTGATGTGTTTGTTGCAGTACAGATTGAACTAATAATAATATTGTCCCTTGTTTGGTATTGTATGAAATTGGATAAAAATAATTGTATTTTATATTTAATATAATATGAAATTAATTAAAATAATATTATATTAAATTAATTTTTAAATAAAATAAATCTTTTAAATTTAATTTCATAAAAATAAATTATTTAAAACAAGTTTTAATAAAATAAATTATTTAAAATTAAATTAATTTTTGTCAAAAATTTATTTAAATTAAAATTTAAATAAATAAAATATTTAATTTAATTTAAAAATATGAAAACATATTATTTTTAATATTAAAATAAAATATTTTAAAAATAAATTTTAATATTTTATATATAAATATTTTATTAAAAAAAGGAAGGTAAAAGCGGCTGGGACAACTTTGTCCCACTTACTATGATAGGACTCAACAGTGCTGCCACTACTGGATTATGTGTGCGGCGGGATTGATTTTTAGTCAATCTTGCCTCAAACACAAACGAGAGATTGGGCTAAAATTACTTCAATCTTTATTTGGTGTAACAAACGCACCATTAGGGTTAGGGATAATTTGGATAATTAAAAATAATATTGTTTTTCATGAATAAAAATGTAAAACTATATGTTATGTTCATAAATTGGCAGAAAACTAAATGAAGAGGACTCTAGAGAACTTCAACATTCATTAATGTAAGTTTCAATCCGATGGAATGGAGTGAAGAAGAATGCGTTGAGATTGACGTTCCATAAAGTGAAACATCAACAAACAATAAAATTATGGGTTATTATTAAAATGACCACTATAATTTAGTGTATTAGTTAAAATCTCTCATTTAGTTTTATTTATGGATAAAATCTCTACCATAATTTTATTTTATAGTCAATTTTTCCCTTACCCTTATTCGTTAACTTTTCTGTTGGAATTTTCAGGGCACCAAAGGTATAAAGGTAAATGACTATATATATTAAATTAAAATATTTTAATTTATAATATCAATGGATCTTTACCATCTATCATATGATGGACGGTAGAGATCAAATATAAAATATTAAACAATTAAATAATTAAATATAAATAAAAAATAAAATCTATTGAGATGGTAGTGGAGGTCCATCTTTTTATTTTTCAATTTTTATTTATTTATTTTTATTTTTTAAAATTTTTTATGTATTTTTTTTAAAAAATTTTGTATTTATGATCTCTATCATCCATCTATGAAGATAGACGGTGGAGATCTATATTTTTATTTTTAATTTTTTAATATTTAATATTTGATCTCTATACGATAGACGGTAGAGATTCATTGATATTTTAAATTAAAAATGTTTTAATTTAATATATATAGACATTTACTTTTATTTCCTTGTGCCCTAAAATTTTTAGTAGAAAAATTAACGGTTAAGGATATTTTGGTAATTAAAACTGATATTGGAAGGACATGATTATAAAATAAAAATACGGAGAGAATTTTGACCATAAATAAAAATAAGAGGAGATTTTGACTAATACATTAAACTAGAGGGGGATTTTAATCCCTAACATAAAAGTTAACGGTCAAGAGTATTTTGGTAATTAAAACTGATCCATAATAAGAAAATTAACTATAAAATAAAATTATGGGAGATGATTTTGACTATAAATAAAATTAGAAAGGAGATTTTGACTAATACTTAATAATATCCCTAAAATTATTTATTATTTGTTTGTGTTGTGTTTAGAATAAGTTCATTTAATTATTAACAATCCTCCTGCAACCACGGAGTTATATTTCAATTATATGATTGTCCATCCAACTGAAATGCTAAATTGAACAACCTTTTTTCAACGTTTTTATTATTTTTTCCATTTAAGAGATTCAAAACATAAATTTGGCTTACTAGTTTGACCAAAATGGCGATGTAACTTGAGATGGAGATTGGACAAATTTACACAATTGTATCCTATTGAAAATGGGGAGCGGCTGCGCAGCAATCGGTTTCAACCGGCTGCTGTAACATTTTTAAATTTTTTTTTGAATAAATATATTAATTTAATAATTAATAATAAAAATACTAAAATACAAATACTAAAATATATAAAAATTGAATAAATAAGGAAAATACCTAAAAATACATAAAAATTTAATAAATAAAGAAAGTACTAAAATACATAACATTTAGTAAATAATGAAAAATAAAAAATTACAAAAATTCGTATGTATTTAATAAATATAAATGTATTTTTTTAATTACAATTCATTTTTATTCTTTTGGCAAATGATTTAATTAGTTCGCGATTTTTTTTTAAATTCTTCATGACTTCAATTGAAGTGTTCGCGACGCTATATTAGTTCGTGATAAAACATTTGATTTTCGGAAACAATTTTGACGTTTGGCGTAACGTTAAAGTTATTCCTGGGAAGAAGTTACGTGGCAAGAACTTTGGCCTTGGTGGGAACAACTTCAACGTTTCCACCAATGTCAGAGTTCCTTTGAGAACAACTTAACGTTAACATTGGAAGAAGTTAGACATTTGGGAATAACTTTAACGTTTCGCGTAGCGTTAAAGTTCTTCACGAGAGGAAGTTAACATGGTAAGAACTTTGGCCTTGGTGGGAACAACTTCAACGTTTAACGTGGTTACATGTTTGACAAATAATCAAATCGCAATAGATGAACTTTCATGAATAGTATTATTCGCGATAAAGTTGAGCTAACGCGTACAAATCTATTCGCGACGATTATTGTTTCGCTAGCTGATCTGCTCACGTCCTTTGATATCTCGCGAACTGATGATTTCCCAGCGTTAAAGTTGTTCCCAATATTCAATACAGGGCTCAGGCACGTTGCTCTGAACAATGCATCCTAGAAAGTTGTTGAAAGAGGAAAAAAAAAGACTTCAAATAAATATGATGAAAATGGACTTTCCAAAAACCTATAAAATTTTTTATTGTAAAATGGAAAACCTCCATAGGTAAGGTAAACAAAACAAAACATAATCCACTTGTTTTTCCCTGCCTTTGTTTGGATGCTTACAATGAATGAGATAGCAAATTAATTGGAAAGTTTAGTTTTCATATTTATAGCATTTATCCATGACATTTATTTTTCAAAAAGTAGTTCAACAACCAATACAACATGTTGTTCAACAATTATCAGAAAACTTTTGTCTTCATTTAAGGTATTTTTCTTATGAATTCGACTATAATAAAGGCTGCAATATACTTAATATTTTCAAAACCCCAACAGTGATGTATTTGACCTTCAGACTTCCATAGAGAATTAAATAAATATCCATGACCGTTATACATCCCTAGTAAATTAAATACAAGACCTTGACCTTCATACATCCCCAGTAAATAAAATACATAATATTGACCTTCATACTTCCATAAGAATTAAATACATAGACATGACCTTCATACTTCAATAGGAAATTAAATAACATAACCATGACTTTCATACTTCCCAAGGAAATTGAATACATTATCTTCACCTTCATACGTCCAAAGGAAATTAATAAACTTAACCATGACCTTCATACTTCCCTAGCAAATTAAAAACATAACCAACAAATTCATCCTTCCCTAGTAATTTAAATACATAATCTTGACCAAATTACTTCTATAGAAGATTCAATACATAACCATGACCTTCATACTTCCGTAGGAAATTAAATATATAACCTTGACCTTTATACTTTCCTATAAAATTAAATACATAATCAGACTCTATAAGAACTGAAACCTATTTCAAATCCAGTTTATTCTGAAAATTACTTGTACATCATCTTTTGTAATTGCTGGTCATTTATTTATGCCAGTATTTATACATTAGTAATAGTTTGGATGCTTGCGATGAACGGAGTAGCTGAGATATAAATGGCAAGTTTAGTTTTGATCTTTAAAGCATTTATCGTTGGCATATGTATCATTTAGTTCAACAACCAGTGTACCAAGTTGTTCAACAACCATCAGAAAAGTGTCGTATTCATGTAAGTTATTTTATTTATAAGTATCATTCTAAATTTTTAAAATTCTATATAACCTGATTGATGACATTAAATTCCTTTAATTTTTCAGTCCGTGGATCCCTGTCAGTGTGATGCGAAGAAATAGTTCTCTACCAAATGATTCTGATTGAGAAGTTATTGAACTGTCTTCAAGTCACCCACCCCGACATCCAAGTTCAAGATAGCTTCTATCTCGCGAAGAGATTAGTTCGTTATAAACCAGTGTTCACGAACTAATCATTTTGTCAGATACCAATGAGTGTCGCAAAGTTTGATTGACTTTTAAAAGATATTCAATATTCCATGTCGTGCAACGGTCCTCTTCTTCTTCAATTCTAATAAGCTCGATGATTCCTTTATCTAGGAGAGATTGGAAGGAGTAACTGTTACTTTTAAATGACTTCACTTTGCTCAAATTCTTAACAACCAATAGATGGCGTAAGATGCTCCCACCATCAGTAAATATACTTCACCTTTTTATTCGTCTCTTTTGATTTAGACCTACAGGAGAAAAATTTCCGCGTAAGTTATTAAAGTAACAAAATCAACCCAGAAAAAAAAAAAAAAAGCAAACCCAAGTCGCGCCATAAGTCATGGTTCTTTCTGTTTTTTAGAAAAATTCCATGCACCGCACATCTAGCAAGATTCTCATTAGTTTGATACATTAATTTCTTCAAATTTTATTTGACACTTTTTGTTTATAAAATATTTTTTTTCCAGTGTACTGCATTAATCTGTGATTATTCAATTACTTATACTACTGAGCTTGCAGATCCTTTCCTTGGTTCGCTACTTGAATTTGGTTAATGTAAATACTGTGGTACTTCTGAAACCGGTAAATGTGAAGGTGCGTTAGCTTTAATATTTCATTTTGATGTATGTGTTTAGGGAATTATGCAAAATACATATGTTTAATCTTTGCTACTTTGCCCATTTTCAGGTCATTTTGGATATATTGAATTACCAACTCCAATATATCATCCTAGCCATATTAATGAATTGAAGCAGATGTTAAGCTAATTGGGATTCAAGTGCTTGGAGTTGAATAGTAATAACATACATAATTTTCAATTACATATCTACACACATCTGGATAGTTGGGTCTGTCAACTGCCCAAATGTGTGTATGTACATAGCCAGATAAAATATATATGGCTATGTATTTTATATAGAAATACTAGTTTGTGTAGTGATCCTGCTACCATTGTCTAAATTGTAACCTGTGTCTAGGAATCTCAAATTCGTGAAATAGTACTTTCTGATTCTTAAAATCAACGCTATTATGGAACTGTGTATTCACCGCAGTCATCGGACCTACAAAAATATGCAATAAATTACTATTTGTCTACATTTACAATTTGATAAACTATAGTTACGGCAATTCATTTTCGTGTTGATTGATAAGTGTAAGTAATCTTGACATTGATGCAGACTATTTTCTGATTGTCATGACCGTGTAGTTTTTATTTGATGGGTTATTAATAATTATTGTTACATTCAAAGTCTTCAAATTACTCTGAATTTATTACAACTTAACTGGACATATTCCATCCAATTGGGCTAATCTTAGATGGAAACCGAACCTTGAACCAGCCAACATCCACAACCTTGAACCAGCCAATATGCTGACTAGTGGTATCTCTAGTTTAAGTTATATACTGTGGAAATTTTGTTGAAATATTTAATTTTCATTTGGTATGTTGTTTTCAACTATCCTTTATTTTCAGTCAGTGGTTAGTATTTTCCTGCATCTTTTTGTTTTAAAAAAGCTTCATCATTATTAGTTGCTAATATTAATTGGATTGGAGTATAATATAAATTTTTTTTATTAATTGTTAACTCAATCATGTATTTAATACATTAATCAAAATATTAAATAACAAAATAATCTTCATTTTTGGAAACAGTTTGACTTCTGTGAATAGCTTTCACTTTGAGAACTAATTAATTCGTGACACATCAACTCATGCAAATTGATTTCTTCACGATATAGGTGTTCTATTGCTTACAAATATGTTCATGGTCTATCTTCGCTCGCGAACTGATCAGTTCACGTTTTAATCTCTCGCGAACTGTTCAGTTGCTAACGTCAAAGTTGTTCCCAACATTCAAACTTCTTATATTCTTTGGAAGCTCCAGACATTGGATATGAAGGTGTTTAAACTCCGCAATAATTTGGCGTAGATTTTCATTTGGAAATTAATAGCTAGTTTATTTATAACGGATTTCATTTTATTATATTTCTTACCACTTTTGGGACCATTTTTCTGTTTCAACCAGTTATTATTGGACGTATGTTATAATTTCTAAACAAATAATACAAAACATTATATATTTTTTGGAATTTACACATATATATTACAACCGCAGATTACATACACCTGTTAATATTCCTCTCACGTCTTCTTTAATTGCAGTTCGTGGAGTCTGGTCATCGTGCATCGAACAAATGAGACTGTCTACCAACTACTTCTGATAGATAAACTAATGTTGCTCTAATGCTGCCTTCGCACCACGTTGAATTTCGTCAGCATAGGAAAGAAGAACGACGTAATACAAAGGAAGCATTGGAGCAATTGTTGTAATTCAACCTCAATGTTGATGTATTTTATCTTTCTTTATTCTTAATCCGACTTATATAACTTAGCATATGATATGATAAACATATTTTGTTTCTAATATATTGGAGTATGAAAACAGTATCTGGGTTGCATCTTAAGAAGCGACAGAACGTTTGAACATTTTGTAGAGGAAAGAAGAGCATGAGTTTGCAGCCAAGTGTAACATCAAAATAGCTGACATATATAAATGGCAAGTTTACTTTTGAAGCCTTAAAGCAGTTTTCTACCAAATGATTTTAATGGAGAAACAACAATTGCTCTAATGCTGCCAGCGCATCCAGTCAGATTTCGTCAACCCCTCTTTACGCAAATAAGGGAGGAGCCGGCTCCGCATCATACAAGCACCATTGTGGTTTATGAACCACTAGCAATGGTAAAAGTTGAAGGCGTCAATGTCGGAACATCAGGGCTTTTAAGTTACGGATGCCAACTACCACTGATAGACTCCCAAGAGCTGGTAAATTGTCTTATATAACTTCAAATCGTTCCTACTATAATATGTACTCACCGTATTTCTTTTCTCAGCCCTCCTCCGTAAAAACATCCACAGAGCCGACTTAGACAGAGGCGGTTGGGGTACAAGAGGAACGTGCACATGTACCCAGACGCACCTGTAAACGTAGTTGGATGTTGATCCCACCGTACACTGACCCATTAAATAGGAAAAAGCTGAGGAGCGAAGGGCAGTACCAGTTCAACCCCATCTGCCTATAAATTTGATCTTACTGGCCAAAATATTATGAATTCATCAATGACATCACCAAGAAGTAAGTAACAGACATATCCAATAGTACATTTATGATATACAATTAATATCATGTTTATATTTAAATGATGTGGTGACTGGTTTTAGAACCTAGCTAAGAGGGGAACTTGGATGTTGGATACGGTGCGTATAAGATAACAACTGTACAATTGGTTCTCCAACCATATGTACGAAGCTTTTAAAAATGTTTTATTTAACAAAATATTTATACAGCACTTGGAAGCATTCGTGTTGCTGTTACGAAATCGGCAAAAATTGTATCCAAATGCGTATAATCAGAAGACAGACGTCATGTGTTTATACTTTTACGTGAGCGTAATTAGCGTTGATACGATTTGATTGGTAAATTTATTTTTCATATTTGTTTAATTGAACTAACTAACATTGCTATTATTTTTGTTAAAAAAATGCAGAAACAACTTTTGCATATTTATACAACAAAGTATCAGCCGGATATAATGGCTATCGACCCCCGACCATTTTTCCCAATGAACGCTATCAAATGGCTGGAAGATTTGATCCAAACGTATGCGTCCGGGGATGGCAGTTGATATAGTCTGTGGCATGAAGTGGACTGGGCAAGTTGTAGTAACCTGTTTGACACCTTTTTATGACATGTGTCACTAAACATGTTATAACGAATATATTTTATAGATACTAATCCCATGCAATTTAGGTGGATGCCACTAGGCGGTAGTTCAAGTTGATATGGTAGCACAAAAAATGGTGCTATACGATTCGAAGAAAAAGGGTGTTGAGCATATAACTCGTAAAGCATTGCTATCATGCTTACGGTGGATGTTGCCAAACTTCCAAAGTAGGATGAAAATTTTCAAATGCTGCCCAGTCATCAAACAAAGAAGAGATGACTTGCCCTTTCGCATAGTGTCCATCAAAAATTGTTTGCAGCAAGCAGAAGGGTATTTTAACTAATCTATCAACAGGAAAAATAATTGTCATTCCTATAATTTATATATATATATATGGAAAATTAGTAATATACTGCGTATTTCTGTAGGTCTGGCGACTGCGGAGCATACTGTATACGATATATAGAATACATTTTGTCAGGGAAAAAAATAACATTTTGCAATTTTGATGTTAGTTATTAAAGATTAAAAAATGCACTAGATATATTTGCAAACTCGGTCGAAGTCGAGGACGAGGATGAGTAGCTATACATAATTTCTTTATTTTATTCATTTTTATAATCGAAGATGTCGTTAAATGTATGAGGAATATTAACGTGTATATACAACCTTTATCTTTACGAAATGTATATATTAATTCCAGAAAAGTGTGTGATAACTTTATTATATGGAAAGGTAGATGGAATTAGAGTTCAACTTATGTCATCACCATCACAAAAACCGTATATATTTAAGAAATTCCATACAAAGATACAAACATCTATGTCTTATGAAGTTTACTAGCTATTTTCTGATGGTACACTTAGTTGCAAACTCCTGATCTTCTTTCCTTTACTGCGTGTTGAAACTTTTAGTCGCTTCTTATGATACAACTGATGTACTCTTTTCATACTCCAAAATATATACAATATCACAAAAACTTTATACCTTATCAAATAATATGCTAAGTTTTATAAGTCAGAATAAAAGTGAAGAAAGATAAAATACTTAATAATGTTGAGGTTGAATTGTCACAGGGTCTAATGCTGCCTTCGAATCACGTCAGTCAGTGTGTTGAGTTATGAAGCGACTTCAGTTCGCAACAACTATTTGCGGCACTCACTTGCATCTTACAAAATGATTAGTTCGTGATCAGAAAAAGTTAATTGTGGTGGAAATCATCATTATTAAGTTCTACATACGGCAGATGAGAATCGAGTTAGAGCATAATATGAGAAATCTAAATAACAACTACAACATAATGTGTAAAACAAAAAGGAAACAATGATTTTTAAGCTAATAATAAAAATATTGGACTATAATATAATTTTCTGTTTATTAATTGTTAACTCAATCAATCCAATTCAGTAATGAAGAATCTATTTACATTAAAATAATCTTTGTTAATATTTATTAAAAGTTATATTTTTCTTGTTTTTAGTTTACTATATACTTGATGAATTTTGCAAAAATATATGGTTTGAAATATCTTATAATGCATGTAGACGTCCATTGGCAACCCTTGGTGACAAAAATATATGGGTTGAGAAGACTAAGGTAGTTTTATATGATGTTTAACCATTGAGTATGACGGCGTCCATTGACAACCCTTGGTCCCGCAATAAGGGCGCTATAGTCGTTGCCAAAATGAATATATATGATCAGTTAGTGATAGATTGTTTGGCACAAGCTGATCAGTTCGCAATAGATTGTCTCTCACAAACTGTTCAGTTCATGAGTGATGGTATGAAGTGAATGTTACAGTAAAGACGTATGGCCTTAATATTCATGAACGTAGTTGTCATGACGTGATCAGATTAGATCGTGATGTTTTGCTACCGCGAAGTGTTCAGTTCGCGATGTGTAAAAGAAACAAAATGATGACATTGCGAGACGTTGTCTAACAAAATGAATGCACATCGCGAACTAATCAGGTTGCGTGGGCATAAGCGTAAACACAAACAGTGCACCAACACTGCTATTGTGACGCGATGAGATAAGTTCGTGATGCTATTATGTTGCGAACTGTTCAATACGTGATAGCGTAGAATACCCTAGCCGATGAGTTATTTACTTCAAATTTTTGGTGAACATTTGAGTTCGTGCGAGCACATAAACACACGAAGTGATATGGTCACATATTAAACACAGCAGTTTCAATTTAGCCGTAAAAATTATTTAAGTATATAATTTAGTGTTTTAGTAAGTTGAATTTGCTCCAACGGATGGAGTATTACAGTTTGAATAATTGAAGGGTATAAGTTTGCAAAACCTTAAACCATAACTGGTATTTTATTTTCCCTGTTTTCAACTTTGTTAGAGGATGTAATAAAATGTCAGAAGAGTAGTTGTGTTGCAATTTACTGATTTGAGACAGAGCATTTGGTGTTGATGTGTCTTTGTTTTCATCATGCACATCGAATTTTATTTGTAACGAATATATACAAATAGGTAATGAATATAACAACAACATTGTATTTTATGCATTCTATACAGTACTGCTGCATACACAGTGAACCAAGAAGTTTTTACTTCTTACCTACGTATGAAAATAAAATATTGAGTACGCAATATCGTATTTATCAAAAAATATGTACAACAAAAAATATAGGTATGTTTATAGCTTCGAGGAGTTCCCATCCCTAGTTAACTTCATCGTTGGTCCGCGTCGCTTTATTCTCCCTGGTCGACTTTGTAAGCGGGGTCATTTTGGTGTGCAGTAGCTTGAATTGTTAGCTGCTGAAGCCTTTTATTTTCCAAACAATTTGATAGAGAGCTCACTAACAGCAGACATGCTCCTTGTGAATTAAACTGCAATGAAATAGTTTAAATTCAGTATGAATATATATAGACAGAGATAGATATATAAGAACTTAAACAGTTAAAAATTGAGGGTGGGTGGGACATATACCTCCTTTCTGTCCACAGTAAAAGGGTAGGACTATTGCATGAAAATGTATAGAAATAAACCATAATCATAACCATTCGGTTGCCTAGGGGCGGATTCATTTAATTTTATTGGAAGTGCAGTGAAAGAAAATTCCTGAGTAAAGGCTGCAACAATAACTTCGGCGATGACAATGTCAAGCGATGTCATCTAAAGATAAAAAATTTGATTATAAAGGAATCAATACTTAATAATGCCTATTGTACGTTGATGGTATATGTTCTCATATAAAATATTCGCCAACCACGTAATTAAGAATAATACCAATTTACGAACTTGATCCATGCGTTGTTTATCTAAACCTCTACGGGGAGGAAGGGAGTCCAAGACTTCGACAACACCAGTATGACATTTTACGAACACCATATACCAGTAGCGGCGGGGTCGTTGGCTGGAATAAAAATATGTATTAATGAATTGAAATAATTTATACAAACTTATAACATTTTTAGGACAGATTTGTCTTGCCAATTGTGGAATGATATAGCCGAAGTTATAATGAAAATAAAGGGATCAGATACTCACTGAATCGCAGTTGTTAAAGTTTAGCATATGTGTCTTTTTAAATTTGCCCATAAGAACCTTCAACGACTTTGTCGACAAATCTTTACTGTTCGTACAATATGCTGGAGGAAGCAAGGTAAAAAATGAAAGTGTTATTATAATAATTTATGATAAATGACAAAGTTAAAACATTATATAAGAAAAGGAAACAATCATTGCATACGACAAAGTAAGTCGAAAGGAACCAAATTGTAGGTGCCGTTGGACTATTGCTGGACTGATGATTGAGGCGTAAGAAATGATCAGCAGCACCTATAACCTGAGCAATGTCGAGTACATAAAGAGCTTTGTAAATTAACTGGAAGAAAAATATTAATAAAGAAAATATTAGTAAGTGTACGAGTATGTAGAAAATTAACCTCATTGTTGACGAATTGGTGGGGTTCAAGTGATTTAAAGCTTTTGCGCTCAATGACTAAATCACCGCATTCTAATATGGTTTCATTGTAGAGATAGAAAAAACAATAATTTCAACAAAAAATTAAATTACATACACATACATACCAAGCATCTGGAAAAATACATAGTTGCAAAGAGTAAGGATGATGCGCACTCATCTGGTACAAGCATGTCAAAGATGTAAGGGATAATTACATCCTCCGGAGGTGGCAGCCCAAAGGGTATTTTAAAAGGCCCATAGCAAAAGTTCTGGCCGTCATTATTTGGTAACTGCCAGGCAGCTGTTACACGTACCTAACCCGTGGTTTTCTACATGGTACATTAGGAAAGATAATTACAAAGGGTATATGTACAAGCGAAATTATTGTTAATATTGTGAACAATGCAATGCATGTACGAATCCCGTCCACATCACCTGCAGATGGAACCTTCAGGTCTTGTTTTGCTTGATTCGGGGTATTATCGCTAAATGAAACATTAAGGATCCCATACTGCATATTGACAGCAATTTCAACGTCAGGTTCTTTTTGCGAAGGGGGAATCATGAGTGTAAGGGCCTGATTTGAACAACCGATTTTCGTTGACTTTAAGGTTGAATGTGGAATGGCATAATCAACAGTAGTATTGATGTTGTCAACATGTTGTTTTCATTTGTCGCCCTTGTTTCTTCCTTTGATGACCTCATCCTTGAGCTTGGTGACCTCGGACCTGAGATCGGTGAGCTTGGTCCTCAAATCGGTGACCTCAACCCTAAGGGACTAAATTTCACCTAACACCCTCTACAGCAGGTCATCGTGTACACTTGGGCCTTTGATTGTGGTGGCATTAATTAGCCGATTCACGAAGCTAGTAGGTGCAGGGGATGGGGCACCTATCGAAGGTTGTCCGATACGGGATGCATTTGGGACATATTGAGAAACGGCCACCTGCATCTAATGCATATTAAATTAATGAGCTGTAACCGATATGAAATGGATGAGATTTATAGTAGTTAACATAAATTATTGACATGTCATAAATTTAGAAGTGTATCTCCGTACTGTCGAGTCCACTTGCGTTTTGGAGACGGCGTAAACAAAATTTTATTTTCTCGGTCATCTAGTTTTGAATTGGTGGTACTAATTTATCAACAATAGGAGGATCCAATTAAAGCGAATGGAGATAAAATAGCTTA
The DNA here is from genome assembly GCA_003430845.1 of Xanthoceras sorbifolium. Taxonomy (NCBI): domain Eukaryota; kingdom Viridiplantae; phylum Streptophyta; class Magnoliopsida; order Sapindales; family Sapindaceae; genus Xanthoceras; species Xanthoceras sorbifolium. The sequence continues at coordinate 18,659,835 of CM010617.1, read as the reverse complement.
ACACAAGTATATTAGTGAAAAATTGATATTTATAACAATGCCACAAACAGTAAATTGAAAATTAAAGAAAAACACTTAGTGTACCTGAAGAAACAACAAGCAACCAATTATGGATCATGTCTTTAACGATTTGCCACTTTTTTTGAACTTATCAATCCCATCATACAGGAAGTTGAAGCATCAGGTAGACCAATTTATTAAAGGGATGGTAGAGGTGCGATGAAGTTTGCACTTACAAAATCGGAAGTTCCGGGTGCCAGAAGAGAGCCTAGGAAGAGCAAGCAGAATGTAATTTTGAATTCTGCATCGGATGAGGTAATCTCTTTAAGGTGTGTCTCTATCTGATTAATGCAGATTCCACGACCACTTACAGAAACGTAAATGCCTATTCACTGAGAAAGGGATGTTGTCCGTTTATATAATCGTCTGTCCCCCGTTGGGAACACCCATAATCTTGGCGAAAGTATAGAAGTCCAGGGGGATGGACTTCCCATGGATGTGGAGTGAATGCAAATCAACCTCAAAGTTGTGGATAAGCCAACTGCACAACCCTCGATGAAGGTGTTCGCTTGCGATGAGGACGAGGTTGCCAAAACCTAAATATGTCATAGCATTTTTTTGGTCGTCTGTCAGCTCACTAAAAACCTGGAATAAACGTGACGAGGTACACCGAGTGGTGAACGTTTGATCAACGTGAGGGGTGTCTAAATCGGTGGGAATATTTTTGACTTCAGGTGGGTTGCTACCATCCCCTAGTACACAAGGGATAATCTGTTGTTGTTGAATATTACAATACCTCCCATACCGCGACTTTTCTTCAAATGATAATAAGTTCCACGTTTTAGCAATCTATTTACATGTCTGAAGAAAAATTGAAAAATTATAAGATTATATAGGTTTTCTTTTAAAGCAAGATTATATAGTGTTAGTAAGAAAGAATAACCTAAGATAATAAACTGTAATAATAATTAATTTGTTACCCTTTCGGTATACCTTAGTTTTTCCCTCACTATCGGTGCATCCTGCCTCTTGTTTGTTGAGATATGAAAATTGAAAGTTACCTGGACATATAAAAGTAAGTAATTAAGCTCGTAATCTATACAGATGATGTAATTTATTACGTACAAGTAGTAAAAAAAGGCTTAATCTCCCTGTCTTAACATTCGCATTCAAAGATGAATCCATAATGATTCAATGACAAGCAATCCAAATAAGATGACTGCAAAAGACGGTTTTAAAAAATAAAAAGTTATTAATGAATAAGTTAATGCCCTTTACTTTATAGCATTACATAACATTACAAACATAAACCAAATTAATTATAGGATCAAACAAAAAACACAATGATAGCCATAAAACATGGATTGTAAACGTACGTGGCGTTGTTACACCTAAGTCTTCCAAACACTTAATGCGTATGAGGAAAGTCTAGGTTTCTAGCCGATATACATCTACTAAACAAGATGAAGTTTAACCTTACAAGATGAAGTTTGCAAAGATCCAAACCTAAAAAATCACAGGGACTGTAGAGAGAGAAAATAAATGAAAACAGTTTAGAAGAAGGAAATTGATAGAGCGACTGAAAAAGTAAAGAAGCAAAGGAGAACTTTACCAATCAATTAAAGTTTGCAAAGACCGAAACCCAAACGTTACAAGTTCGTGCAAAAGAGAAGAAACAGAGCAAAGGACAGAGACTGTAAATAGGAAAAATCAGTGAAAACAGTTTAGATTAAGGAGAGTGATCAAGCAAGAGAGAAGAATGACAGGAAAGGGGAACCTTACCAGTTGAAGTTTACAAAGATCGAACCATAAACCCAAACGTTACAAGTTCGTGCAAGATAGAAGAAAGAGCATATAAGAGGTAAAGTGGAGATTGAGAGTGAAGATGGAGAGAGAGCCAACGTGTTGAATTTTTTTTGTATCAACAGTGTTTTGGCAATGAAACAGGCTACAACGGTTGTCAATTCATTTGTTTTAAAAGTGTTGCTTCTTCTTAACCGTTGGATGGCCAAAAGACTGATCTAACGATTGTGGTTGAATTAGAAAAGTGTGGGCATGATACCCACACTTTTTGTCCCAGTATTGTAATTAGACCCTTGAAAATGACTAGGATATAGGAAAACATTATGAATTACGAGATAGGTTGTGTTAAATGTGATTCTCGCCATACATGTTTCAACATGAAAATCAAATAAGCTTTTACAATACATGTGTTAATTTTAATATTATAAAGTATCGAATTTATTGTAACAATCAAGCTCAATTGTCTTATGAGAGTTTGCTTTACACACTTCTCTCTCCTCTCATATGTAACAACAAAATCAATGAATGTGTATACGTCTTATGGTATACAATATTTTATCAAATCTCTTTCTTGCTGATAATTTCTTTTTTAAGTATCGTTTTCCTTCAGTCCAATGAAGAAATCTCTTAATAACACATTAAATTAAAGAGGTTAAAATCTTGCAACTATTAAGATGGACCATCTAATTAATTCCTAAACTCTTTGGAATCACCTGTTTATGTGGAATTACATATGATATTTAGATAACTAGGGGTTATGTGAAAAAGTTTGTTTAAGTTCTTTTAAAACAAATAACACTGAACCAACATGAGGTTTGTTGAATTACACTCAGAATCAAAATTTGTAAAAATTCACATTGAACTCCTCTGACGTTAAGTTTGACCGTTAAATAGTATGTTCGAGCCTCTCCTAATCTGTGATCCTTGGTGGATCTATGGTGAATTCACCATAGATCTCTCGCTTCATCTTCTACTTTTTCTTATTTTTAACGGTCAATTCTACTTTTTCTAACTCTCAAATTTAACACTAGGGGAATTCAGTGTAAGTTTTTACAAACTTTGATTCCGAGTGTAATTAAAACAAATATTAGGTAGAATCAGTGATATTGATTCATTTTTTAATTATATATATAAAAACTTTCAGGTGTGGAATTTTACACTTTTTTTTTCCCTTATACTGAATATTACTTATGTAATGTCACATGATGAATAGTTGATTCATTACATAAGTGAAGTCCTGGGCTGGACAAAAAAATTGCGGGATCCCGCACCCTAAACTAAAGCGAAGATGACAGAAGCCCGCAAGGGCCACAGCTCTCTTCCTCCAAACATTTTGAATTTTATACCATAATACTGTTTGTTACACAAGACTGGACTGGACTGGACTATTTCCAGTCCAGTCCTGTGTTTGTTTTGTGCATAGAATTTGAGTTCTCCAATCTCATGGACAAATTTAGTATAGTCTAGGCAGGACTATTGAGTCCCGCCTAGAAGTATGGGTAATAGTCCTGCCTGGAAGTATGGGATAAATACTTTTTAAAAAATAATTAAATTAATACAAATATTTAATATTTAATATATATTATTAAAATATTTTTAAAATAAAATTTTTAATATCAATAAAAAAAATAAAATTATTTATAATATTTAAATATTTATTTTATTTAAAAAGTAATTTTTAATTTAAATCTTTTAATTTTTTTAAAAAAATTTTATTTAAAAAAAATTAATTTTGTATAATTTTATACTTATCAATCTCACATCATATAAACATAAGACATAATTATATTTTGTTCAATTTTATATTACACAAAATAAAATACGGGTCTTGATAGTCCGATACTTTTATATCATTTTAACTTTTTTTTTTATATTTTAGTATTTAACTAATTACTGTAATATATTTTATTTATAGTTAATTTTATAATATTTAATATAAATATATTTAGTTTTTAAAATTTTATATTTATTTTAAATAATTTTAATTTAATTATATAGTATTTAAAATTAGTTTTATGTTATGTGAAAATTAATTTTATCCAATATAATTTTATCCAATCCTATTATATACCAAACAAGTGACAGTACTATTTTTAATCCAATCCATACTTCACCAAACACATCAAAGTACTAATTAGTCCTATCCAATCCAATCCAATCCAATCATATTATATCCCATAGAAATAGTCCAATTCAATCCCGCACATCAAACGCACCCCAAAAGATTTTTAAAAAAGGTTGTTAAATTTTTCTAGTTTTTATTTTTTGGCCTATCTAAAAATATTTTATTTGAGTATTACGACCTTTCTAAATGAAAAATGTGAGCTCCGTCCTAGTCTAAAAAATACTATTGTCATTGTCCATAGAGGTAACTATTCAGCCATGCATAGGGATGGCAATTTCACCCGCGAACCTGCGGGTTTTAACCTGCGATAGGTGATTTTGGAGTTTACTAATCGGGTTCGTGTGCATGTTTGGAAAAAAAATCCAAATCCGAACCCTCGAACCCGCTTAAATTTATATATATATATATATAATAAATATATTTTATAAAAAAAAACCTAAAATTGAGATTTGAAATTTTGAATATGATTTAATGTAGTAAGTATATTTTTGGTATTGTGTTGTGCTCAAGATTTGTTGAGATTTGAATATGTTAAAATTGAGATTTCAAGATGATTTAATGTATTTTTATTTTATTTTTTTAAAAAAAAGTTTATTTCACTACTGGACCCAAATCCGAACCAACGAAAATTATAAGGGTTCGTGGGCAGGTGCGGGTTTGAGTCAAACCCACGGGTGCAAATCCGAACCCGCATAATTCACAGTTCACGGGTGGGTTTGGATGTGAAAAATTAATGTGGGTTCGGGTTTGGATTTGGCAGACCCGCCTAAACCCGACCCGCTGCCATCCCTAGCCATGCATTGAGAGAGAGGCAGGTTTACATCCATTTCATACCATTAAGTTTATAATGACATATACAAATTGTATACAAATGAAAAATTGGAAAGATGAAGTTTTTTTTTTTAAAAAAAAAAAAAATTGATTATTTAGAATAATAAAATTGAATTTTCGAATTCGTACCGTTCACCGGGAATCTAAATACGGAGACGGAATCGAGCGGATTGTATCATCAGTCAGAGAGCAATCACGAACAACCGGAAAGTTTCTCAATTTAGGAAGCAAATCCCCACACTTGATTTTGGTTTGTGTTATGTGTGTTATCAGAGAAGAATTAAAAAGAAGAGAGAAAAACTTGTAATTTTTCTCATGTTCTCTGCATTAGTTTTCTATCTCTGTTTTCGAACTCACACATAACACCTTTTCTCTTCTTTTGCTGGCACATCACACGACCATACACACACATGCAATTATAATTCAAAAACACATGCCCATCTGGGGCGTTAGATTGCTAACACCTCCTGCTCGCTCAAAATGGGACGATATTAATCAATATAGTTTGATAGAAGAGTTTAGGTCCCTAACTACAAACCTTCATCAGAATGTTCATACGGGTAAATGTATTGCGTGACCCATAAGAAATTAATATATCAGTTGATATGTTATGGAGCTGACATTTGGATATCTCAATTGTAAATATTTACAAAAGATAAAACATTGTTCACATGTATCCCAGATTTATTTTATTACATCAGTCTAAGAAGACTCAATCCCTCTTTGGCTAAAAGCTATGTTTGATCCTTTCACACTTCATGTATTTACAATTGTATTCATTCTCAGAATTGGTTATACAATTGGTCAATCGGTGAATACATTAGTTAGATGTAAAGAATTAAATCTTCTCATCAAGCTTCTATCTCTTGGTCTCCAAATAACTGTTTTCTTATACATGTTTTGTAGACCGAATAAGGCTAAAACTATAGATAACATACTGAAGTAGCTAATAGTACTCTATTACTTCGATACAAAGTCAATGGTAAAAAAGGATACTGTTTTGAGGTTTCATCAAACCCCATAAGAACTTACATAATGAGAAAGCAGAGATTCATTCACTCTTTTATTTTTGGTCACTTATCACATGTGGTGTGGATCAACGTGTTATAGTGAATTTCATTTTTCATACATAATGTATATGTCTAAAATAGATTTACTGTATATATTTATGTTCAGTCCTAATTTAAGCGCCTAACCTGAGTCCTTAAAAGCTCACTAACTACAAGCGCCTATTAAGGTCTTACATTTGGCTTAATTAGATCTCATGATTGGCTCAAAAAAATATTTAATATGAACCTCATCTTGACCCAGTCAAGGCAACATATTTATATATATAAGCTCCAGGAGAATAAATCATACACTTTATCTGTGTTTGATCTCAGCTTGCTATCTTAGCACCTGAGTCGACTGCATGTGTAAGAATCTCGGTCTCATCTTAACGATGTATTTACATCACCGAATATGTGTAACTATGCTAGCAATACATATCAACACATATCATAAACCATAATTTGACATTTCAATAAACATATTATTATTATAATCTACGCAACCCCAAAGATCAAGCATGTAACAAACAGACATCTCATATCTCAGTTTAGTAAATGGGTGTGCTACCATCCAACGCGTAGATCTGTATTTTACTATCACATCCTTTCGTAAGCAGGGCAGGCCTTGGGCCGGGGCACAGGGGACGACGGCCCAGGACCCCAAGCCAGGGAGAGCCCAATATTTCATAATTTTATTATACAGTGTTATATAGAGCCTATATTAATTCTTTGCAACAACGACCCTTATTGCTCGGTGGTAGCGTGTCAGTTTCGTAACTTGGAGGTCTCCAGTTTGATCTTGCATGGGGGCAACTTTAATAGAATTTTTTTAATTAAAATTAGTCAGGGCCGCTCGGGGCCTCCAAAAGCTCAGGCCCTGATCGTGAGGATATCGTTATCGAAATTGTATTTTGTTTCTACGTGTTGGGATATACAGTGATACCTAGTATCATTGAAACATGTTGACCGTCACAATATATGGTTACTAATCTCAATTTTATCATTTATTATCCCAAGATCCTCAAAATATTTTGAATCAAATAGCTTCTTGTATTACTGTCAAATATGCCACAAATTTAGCCTACATATAGAACTATACATGTTTATTACTTACTACCTTATGAGATAACACCTTTATTAAGCGAGAAACGGATACCCAAATATTCATTTTTGTTTATCCAGATTGCCACCCTAGTAGGAATCTGTATATCAATCAAACATAAATCTCATCCTTAATAGCATTAATAGTAGTTTGCAGTGCATTTGATATATGCCAAAATCCTCTTGACAACATTTCGATATTTCAACGTAAGGTTATATTGGTATCTGCTCACCAATCTCATATGGCATAACAAATATTAGTCCTTGTACACATCATAATGTACATGAGACTTCGAATGGCACTGACATAAGGGACTCGTTATCATTTGATGATCTTATAGAGTTTTATAGCACATATCAAGGCCAAGAGTTCGTCATTAAATAATAGGAGTTTTTATGAGCTTGCAACTGCTCATATTGAATCAGTCAAGAATATATCTAATTTATGACTTTTGTGACAGATGTAGAGGTAAAAAATAGCTTAAAAGGCTTAGACTCATAATCGGCCCAATAAAAGAATTTAGCGCGGCAGGATTGCAAAGTCCATCAGTCACACACACTGGTCGACCAAGTCAAGACTGACTTAGTCAACTAGGCGCCTAAGTCAAACCAACAGCTCCGAGATAATAGGGATTCCTGATATCTCGGAGCATGATCCTCTTGACTGGCCTCAACTGTGGTCATTTATACCTATAAATAAGAACCAAAGCCTCATAAACAAGGTCACGCAATTTCACACCAAAAAAGCTATCATTGTGCTCTGAAGCAATCAAAACAATCTCTCAACACAATACTTTCCAGCCCTCACTCCAAGCGCTCGACGCCAGGTTCAGCTATTTGGCTTAACCATCAGAACATCGACACCGGTGATGATCGTGCGACCGATATCTTAACCATTAAGCTACGCTCGAATACATACAATTCCAAGTTCTATTTTTCTCCTTTATATATTTTCACTCGACATTCACATCTAACTTGAGCATCAGAGGCTATTTGGTTGGCACCACCTCGATGTCCTAGAGAGCACGACCTTCTCGTTCGTATTTTACAAGTTATTGGCCCTATATTTATCCGACCCGAGATCCCCGGATCCCATCTGTAGATCCTCGTCTTTACAATTTGGCGCCCACCATAGGGCTTGACAACGTTAAATCAGTACAACGATCAACATTCAAACAACATGGCAAAGGAATCGAACCCTACAACTCTGGAAGCCGATATTAATGGCACAGATGAATGAGAATTCCGAACGACTCCAGGAGTTCGAAGTAGAAAATAAAGCTATTTATGTTGAGAATAAGGACTGCTGACCAAGGTCGAGTCCCTAACAACTTCGACCACATCGCCTCCTGGATTCGGTCACGTCCGTTACGAAATCAATGCTAACCCATTGTCTACTCCTGGACAAATGACCCCCGCGACGTTGACTTCCGACGCTCACCATTCGATCTTCTAACTAAAATCAATCGCGGGCGACCCTGCCATACCCGAAGGCAATCAAGCCCCAAAGCCGGTTGCGCTCGACACAATTGCATCAATTCTTATGACAAACAAATCTCAGATGGATATGACCTAGCCACCTCTTGCCCAGAAAATTCCTCAGACAAATGTAGAAGCTACCATACAGCTAAGGTCGATCATAGCCGATATACAAACCCCGCCAGTGCTGTACATGACAGGTATGGTAAGCTTGACTTCTGCTTTATCTGGCCCCAAATTAGCGTGCAGGTTTACAGAAATGGAGGCCTTAATCTAACGCAGTACTAGAATGCTGGCCCTAATTAAGAAGAGCTCTATCAATAGCTTCGCTGACTCCCATTTCATCGATGCCATCGCACTCGTCGAGATGCCAAGGAAGTTCAACTTCCCCATATGAAACATTACGACGGCATGATGGATCTGACGGCCATATTGCCCAATATTGACAGCGCATATTCATGGCGACAATACCCAAATATCAGAGGGAAGCATGTATGTGTAAGGGATTCGGATGGAGTCTAGTAGGTCCAGCTCTATAGTGGTATACAAAATTCCTAAACAACTCAATAGCGTCATTCGCTCAACTCAACGACATCTTCGTCGAACAGTTAGTGAGCAACCAAAAACTAGAGAAACAATCGAATGATCTATACATGATCAGCCAACGTCGAGGCGAATTACTATGCAACTACGTGGGTCGATTCAATAGAGAGAAGGTGTTGATCCCTCACTGCAACTAAGCCAGGGCCATTTCTGCATTCAGAAAAGGTCTCCTACACGACTCCGACCTATACAAGGAGTTAACGAAGTATCCGTGTAAAATAATAAAAGACGTTCTTGCCAAAGCATGGCTCAAATCAAATGGGAGGAAGATAAAGTCAACTACACTCCATCCAGATACAGCAGGAACGATAACTGATGCAGTCGTCGAGTAGAACACAAAATGGCGGAACGCGGACTAGAACCTTACCCAATAGAAGGTCGTAGAAGTGACAGACCGTACAACAATCGTGCCCCGCACGATGGCAAACTCGACAATCTGAGAAACCGAGGAATAGGGTCCCAGAATATAACCTGAGCATCACAACAGGGTGGGAAAATGGCCTGGGAAAATGTCCTGGGAAAATGTTGAGCCCACCAGACAAAAGAGACTCGACAAGGTGGTGTAACTTCCATGTGAACCATGGGCACCGAATCGAGGATTGCATCTCCCTCAAATTCGAAGTGGTCGAACTACTAAAGAGAGGATATTTGAAAGAATACCTCACGGACAAAGGCAAGAACACTCTAGCTCAACGAGATAATCGCCAACACGAGCAAAACGCTCCACTACCAGAGCCTCATCGATATGACGGTGTCATAAATGTCATTATTGGAGGCCCAGAAATCAGCGATTTTTCCCACTCATTGGCAAAACACCATATTGACAAACATGGAATCCAGATGTACATTTAAAACAAATCAGTCGATCCCGTGTTCGGCCAAATCATTAGTTTCAACAGTGACGAGCACACTAATTTGCTCAACCCATACCACAACGCTTTCATCATTTCTCTACAAGTGGCAAACTACTTGATAAAATGCAGCTTGGTAGACAACAAGAGCTCTACCAACGTGCTATTTTTGGAAGCTCTAAGAGAGATGTAGATCGACGAGTCGAACATGGTGCGGTGCTCAATAGTCCTCGTTGAATTCAGTAACGAACATAAGAACAATATAGGTAACATTATGCTACCAGTCTATGCAGAAGGCATTAATATAAACATCAGGCTTATGGTGCTCGATCACCCTTCAGCATACGATATCATCATGGGTCGACCATGGATACACGATATGAGAGCCATCCTATCAACTTACCATCAGGTGCTTCGCTTTCCTACCAGATGAGGAGTACGAGAAGAATAACGGGTATCAAGGGAATGCTACATGAACGCTTGAAAAAGCAAACTCTCGACCTTATAGTAATTACAGCATTCGACCCCTCGACTCAAGCAATACACCCCGAAGATGGAAGAGCTCGACGAAGTACAAATACCCCGGCCACAAAGTTCAAGTAGGGTTGCTCCTCAAGCCTGAGCTTAGAGCTCGCCTAATCGAGTTCCTGGCTCGCCATTATGACTGCTTCGCATGGTCGCATGCTGACATGACAGAGCGTCATGGTCCACAAACTCCAAGTTGACCTCGATGTCAAGCCAGTCAGACAGAAGCGAAGGAAATTCGCTCCCGAGCGAAACAAAGTATCAACGACGAGATACAAAAATTGATCGACATCTTCTCTGTCAGAGAGGTATACTACCCCGACTGGTTGGCAAATGTCATAGTCGTGCGAAAGAAAAATGGTAAATGGAGGGTCTGCGTCAACTTCACGGACCTCAATAAGGTGTGCCTCAAGGATTCATTTCCCTTGCCTCATATTGACATGTTAGTTGACACAACAGTAGGGCATGAACTACTCAGCTTCATGGATGTCTTTTTAGGTTACAATCAGATTTTGATGCATTCGAACGACCAGGAAAAGACTGCCTTTGTCACCGAGCGCGGCAACTTCTGCTACAAAATGATGCCTTTAGGGCTAAAAAATGCTAGGACAACGTACCAGCGACTTGTCAATAAGATGTTAAGAGAAATGCTTGGCTCGACAATGGAAGTCTACATCGATGACATGCTTGTCAAATCCCTCCAAGCCGAGCAACACCTGGAACAGCTTCAACAGTAGTTCGACATACTGCAAAAGTATGGCATGAAACTCAATCCTTCTAAATGTTCGTTCGGAGTGTCATCGGGAAAATTCTTGAGTTATTTGGTTACACATCGCGGCATCGAAGCCAATCCAGAGAAGAGAAAACTCAACACGCTAAGCATATAGCTTAGTGGGTGTACATAAAACTATATTTACGCTTACACTATAATATCATTTAAATCAAAATATCAAAAATATACTGACAAATAAATAATCAATATAGTGCTCAATTCAAATCAAATACAAGTCAAAGCATATATTCACATTAAAAACAAGTCAAGTCAAATATTCGTAAATCACTTCCCAATATAAAACACGTTTCAAATTAAAGAACATTTCTATATTCATATGGGCTGCTGATCTATATAACATAAGTTTGTGGACTTGATTACAGGTGGTTCGGCTTTGAATACTAAACCGAACATCATATCAGAGTTGGACACCAACGGAGTACCCGCTGCATATCCCATATCAGATTACAATATTTCTGTGATACATAATTACAGCATTTCGACACAGTACTGTTTAGAGAACTTAATTGACATGTCAATCTCCTATATCCATATATATGTTTACATATATCAGAGTCAAATCACTTTTCGAAAACAATACAATTTATTCAGTTCAGAATTATCGAATTAAATCCAATCATATCCATATCTATAAACATATTTCCAGAATCCGAATCATATCAATACTCATTTAAAAACCACATGCAATATAACTCATAAATCCATAGAAAATCCAAATGCCCCGAAATCGCTTTTCGATACAAATCGCAAAACAATATATACCAAATCGCTTTTAAACCATATTCTCCGTAAAATACTATAATCAAATCATATCGAAAATCAATTCAGAATATTTTTCGTAAACAATATTACGGATCCAAATTATATTTCAAATAAATGTAATCCACTCATCCCAAAATCAATTTCAAACAACAAATCATAAACAATATAACTCAAATAAAATAAAACAATATAATATAACTATTCGGAAATATTCTGGAAAATCTGAAAATTCGAAACGAAAGTCACCAAACCTTAATACTCTTCTCTTCACAAACTTCTTATTTTCCAACTTCTCTATCACTCTTCTTCTTCTTCTCTTCTTCTTTCCTTCTTCTTCTTCTTCTTCTTCTTCTTCTTCTTCTTTCTTCTCGTTCTTCTTCTTCTTCTTCTTCTTCTTCTTCTTCTTCTTCTAGCTCTTTCTCTCTCTTCTCTCCCGCTTTGCTCTATATTCTGTTTCTATTTTGGCTTCTCTTCTATTTCTATTTCATTTAAATTCCACTATACTTATATTATTATTTTTTTTCTTCTTCTTGTTTCCTCCGCCTCTCTCTCCTTATTCTCTTCAATTCATTTTTCAATTGTTTTTGCTTTTTGTGCTTCCAAGGTTTAACATGCAATTATTTTGTTCTCCATCACCATCCACTAATATATATATATATATATTATATAAATATCTCAACATGTGATTTACCAATCATCCTTGAATTATCAAACTAACCCACCAATTACATTCCATCTCAATACTTATTCCAAAAATATTCCACACTTATCCAATCACCAAATTAACTTCACCAATATTCACTTGGACCCATTATTCTCCAATTACACCATGAAAATAATATAATATCTCTAATGGGAATTAAATCGGTTAAAATCACTATTCGTTTATACACTATATATCGAATATATATACTTTCCACCAATTTAAATCACATACTTAACTTTTGCATGCTTAATAATAATTAATAATCATACTGTTCATAATTATGGAAAATTAGGAGCGTTACATCGGCCATACTTCCAATGCATCTAATTGTAGTGCTCACGACGCTCCCACTGAAGAACATACTTTATAAACCCGAGCTATCCGGACGGCTTACTTAGTGGTCTGTAGAGTTAAGTGAGCATGACATCTCTTATCGCCCGCGGACTGCCATCAAGTCCCAAGTGCTAGCAGACTTCGTTGCCGACTTATTCCAAATACTTTAGCATAAGCCGAATGAGAACTGCTATCCTTAATCGAGGAAGATGCCATCCACATGGACACTCTCAATCAACGAATCGAGCAACTCAAAGGAAGTGGATAGGCTTAGTTCTTCAGTCACTAGAAAATGATATTATCGAACGCAATCGATCAGGTACGGCTTTCAAAAGACCAATAAAGAAACCGAGTACGAAGCACTCCTTGTCGGGCTCACGCTCGCCAAGAGTATGAACATCAAACGAATCAAAGTGAGATTGACTCTCAATTGATAACACGACAACTCGACGGATCATACTAAGCTAAAGACCCCAAGATGATCGCCTATTTGGCTGTACCCACGCTGTAGGAAAAAAACGTTTGAAAGTACGCAGCGGAATGAAATAGTTTTGGTATAGGTTTCAAAAATTTCCTTTTTAAATAGACCTTGACCCTTGATTAATTAACATATTAATAAAAGATATCGTACCTTTTTCCGTGATGATTGTTGTTTATCGAAATTGTTTTCTGCAATATCTTTCAATCTAATCATGAACGTGAATCACCTTGGAGTATGAACTCTCTTTTCTTTGAATTATATAATATCTGATGATGGAGAAAAACAAAACCTTTTCTTTGTTAGTCATAACAAACCCAAGAAGAATCTAAAGAGTGTTTGCTCACTTTTGAATTCTCAATTTTTTAATCAAAAACTCGCGTGAACCAAATTTGATGTTGTACACAAAACATTTTTATGTAAAAGCTAGTAGTGTACTATCGAAACAAAATGCTCTTCTCTTTCTCTCTTAGCCAAAATTCCTCACATACTTTTTACTTGAGTTGGCTGATTTTTTTTTGTTGCAAAAATCAAGCTCAAAATCATGTAATGGCCGAATTCCTCTTGCTAGGAATATTAAGGCTTGGCCGAATTCTCCTGAGAGGGGGATTTGTGCTTCACCAAAATTACTATCACCAAAAGAGTTCCATTACTTTCCAACTCTAAGTGTGTAGTTAATTTTCTAGTAATTGACTTATATTAAAATTCCCTTTTATGGTATTTAG